>JBBPBP010000003.1:1410441-1431401 GCA_037974735.1 Cicer chorassanicum
ACCCTTCCCTAATTTTATTTTGAATTAAATAAGTTTTTAGTTGCTATAAAACTTTACTATTTTATTTTTAGTCTTTATAAAAAATTTCATCAACTTTTAGTCACTTAAAAAATTTTCTTTTCATTTTTTGTTCTTGATTTTAAATCAACTATTGTGTATCATTTGAATTTTTTAATAATTTTTTGTATTAATGTTTAGTACATATTTAACAACTTTCGTACAAAAGCTTAGAATTTTTCAAGAAGTGATGAATTAAATATGAATTTTAAAGTTTTTTGTGCTTAAAAATTCAATTTATCATTTGTTAAAAAATTCTAAATTTTGTAGGGAAATTTTGTATAATGTCATGAATATTACTGCAAAAAATCATTAAAAAATTCAAAAGATACACGTTAGTTGGTATAAAATCAAGGACTAAAAATGAAAATAAAAACTTTTAAAGGACTAAATATTGATGAAATTTTTTATAAGGACTAAAAATAAAATAGCGAAATTTTATAGGGACTAAAAACTTATTTAACCATTTTATTTTTAAAAAAATAGCTATAAATAAAATTCTACTTCTTGTGATTATTATGTCTTGTCTTTCATATTCTGAATATTTTTATTTCATTGTTTTGATTTTATTATAATCATATGTCAGTAGTATATTCGGATTGTAAATTTGCAATAGAGAGAGGGAAAATCAGATTTAAACGCACAAAAAATAACACACCAATAGAGAGATGAGAAATCAGATTTACAAATTATTAAGTTTGAGAGTGGTGTAGCATCTGGTTGAACTGATTGATCACCAAAAGAATGATTCTCAAGTGTCAATGTTGAACCTTTATAATTTTTACCTTTGTTAGAAACTTTCTGATTAAAAAATACATTAATTTTCTTATGTTTTAACATCATATCAATCATAAAAATATAAAGAAATTAATTATACAACACTAACTTAGTAACATAAGAAAAACTGAATCACAAACACATTCAAACAACCGGTTCACAATTCTCAAAGTCACAACTCACATTCACAAAGTAAATCGGTTCACAAATTCACAATCTCACATCCACACTACACTAATTAGAAAACAATAAACAATTCACAATCAAGAAGTCACAAATACGATTCGCACACTACTACTAATTGACAAGCCTAAATTAAAACAATTCACAATTAACAAATAGCAGAAGAGGAAAAGAGTAAGAACCTGAAAATTATAAGAAGCTGATTGAGATAGTCTGAGGACCAAGACCAAGAGGTGACACATGTGGCTTACTGCTGCGACTGCGAAACGAGACGGAGAGTGAATATCATCGGTGGCGCTGGTCATAGAGGAGGGATACCGTAGAATGGAGAAACCGATGCGTCATGTGGAGGCCACATAAAAGAAGGCTGAGAGAGAGAGACATACGTCGTGTGTTGTGTGGAGGCTGGCCAGTGGCAGAGAATGAGAGGGTCTGAGAGGTAGAGACGAGAGAAAGTTAGTGAGCAGAGAAAAGAGGGAGAATGATTTGAGCAGAGATCCGAGAGAAGAGAGGGAGGCGATGTAAAATTGAATGGATTTCTCCAAATCCTAAAAGTTTGAGAGATGTTTTAGTAACTTATCACTATTATTTTAGTAACCTATCATTATTATTTATATAAATAAATAAAAAATACATAGAGGGTGTCGTGACCCTAAACGGCTCTTGAAAAGGAGGGCCATTGATATGTTTGCATAATCTTAGATATCAATTGAAGCACTGAAGTGTGAAGTTAGATATTAGATCTATAAGGTTAAATAAAAGAATTGAAAAATGAAAATAGTTTTGATTCTCTAGAAGTAAGAGTTGAAACATGAAAATAATTTTAATTGTCTTGAGATCATGAGAGATAATTATTTTTAATGATTTTTTGCTAATATTTCTACTATGAAAATAGAGAGTTCATTCACTTAAATACATTACCTTTCATTTTTATTGTGAACAATCACAATCCCAAAACCTTATTTTTTATGCAATAAATCATATTTTATTAATTTCCACCGATTTGTTGTTATAATTACTATTTTATTTAATCTCCATAGTGAGATCTTGGAAATGTAATCAATTTGTCTATGAGGGAATTATCTTGGACATGCTATCACTTAATCACTTCCAAGTTTGTGGTTAGTAAAATTAATTATATTGATAGTTAATAAAGTGTGACACTTAATATATTTATTAATCATCTATTCAACATAATTTTTCAATGTATTTAAATTATGATAACCATTTAAATTATCGCAAAATGTGATAAAATTTTATTGGATAAGGATAATTTTTAGTAATTGGTCATAATGATGTCCCATTAATTTGGCTGGGTGGTGGTCGATAGTATAGTTAGCTTAGCATCAAATTACAAATACACAAACTTAGTTATTTTTAAATCTAAACCATTCAATTTTGGAAAAGAATAAATAAATATACGGTGAGGATTTGGTGGTGAATTAATTAGGGGTGTACATGGGTGCGGGTCGATCCGCCAACCCGATCACTGAATCCAACCCAACTCGAAGTATTCGGTCACTTTCGGGTCCAACCCAACCCAACCCGTTGAAACTCGCTTATATTTAGTTCGGGTAATGGGTTTAACAATTTGAACCCGTCGACCCAACCCGGTAACTAGTTATATTTTTTTAAAATTTTGTTTGGCAGCCTAGTAGTCCAATAGTATCAAATATTATTAATAATTGGTTTTTATATGAATGTTGATCCAATGTGATTATGCGTCTAGCCTAAATACTTAATTTTTCTAGTAATTTAACGTTTAATTTGTTTTGACCTTGTAATTTCGTATATGCCTACTCACAAAATTCGTATCTAATTTTTGAATTGTCTTTTTCAAAAGAGCAATTTAATTTTTGAGTTAAATACTATTTATTTAAATGTTATATTTTGTTATAGTTTTACATAATAAAGTTATGAAAGGAAAGCTTATGCTTATAATGAACTTAGTTTAAATTTTTTACATTTGTTAAATACAATTTTTTTTAGTTAAATACTATTCATTTGAGTTAAATACTATTTATGAACAAAAATGATGCTTATACAAAAGCTTATGATCAATTTAGTTTAAACTTTTTATATTGAAATCTATTAAACACTTTTTTTTAGTATTTTATTTGAAAATAGTAAGTACTCTAACTATAAATAATGAAGCACTACTATTAAAAAATTATGGTAGCTTAGTAAACTAAAATGGTTGGTGGATTATGCGTAATGATGAAAGTAATGAGGTGGACCAAGAGCAATGCTAGCTATTTTCTCCTTACTTTTATTATTAATATTTGTTTTTGCAGATTTCCAATTATTCCCTTCCAGACTTTGAGGAACTTGTTAAGTGCTTGTAATTGAAGTTGACATTGCTTAGAATTGATAAATTTTTATATTTTATTGATATATTTGTTGTTGAATTTATTTATGTATTTGAAGATTGTTGAATTTATTTTTTTGTGAAAGGTTGATGATTTTTTAAAAGAATTGAATGATGTGATTGAAATTTTATATTTTTTGAGACATTTAAGTATTAAATATATTTTCATTCAATATATTTTCCCGTAAAATAAAAAACAAGTTATTATTTATGTATAACCCGCTAACCCAATCCAACTCAACCCGTTCTTGATCGGGTCGGTTCGGTTCGGGTTAAATGAAAAAAAATACGGGTTGGAACTTAGCCCAACCCAAAAATAATCGATTGGATCGGGCATTTGTCAAAACCGGCCCAACTCAACCCACGTACACCCCTAGTATTAATGCACCACTAATGAGAAGCAGTGCACTTATTATCAAGTTGATTTATTTATTTATTTATTTTCAAAAGCAAAGCAAATTGAAAGCAATAATATGAATCGTGAAACATGATCTTTAGCCGATATAAAGTGGAAGCCAAAATAATGAAACTTTGGAAAAAGTTTGATTAGGAAAGTTGGTTGATAAAATTTTGAAGTGCCTTTGAGCAAGACTTTCAAAAGTGTACTTGTGTTAATAATCACATTGCTTGCTAATTTTCTCTTATAAGTACCCCATAAGTACTCCAACATCAATCATCACCACACAATATAATATCTACTCAATAAAAAATATTTGCAACCTTAGACTTTACTCTTAATTCAAAAATCATTCTATACTTGAAAAACCATGGTGGAAAATCAAAATTTCATCAAGAATCACTTCATAATCCTTTGTGTCCTCTTAACAGCCTGTTTACCTCCACAAGTTGTTGCTTTTTCCAAAATCACTTCTTTCACCTCTATAAATAATGTTCATGATCAAACTTCTCTTGAAGAAAGTGAAGCAAATGCATTGTTAAAGTGGAAACTAAGCTTTGATAATGAAAGCCAAGCTCTTTTGTCAACTTGGAAAAGAACTACTAGCCCATGCAAATGGGAGGGAATTAAGTGCGACAAATCCAAATCTATCTCTAGCATAAATCTTGCAAATTATGGAATAAAAGGTAAACTCCAAACTCTTGCCTTCTCCTCATTCCCCAACCTCATTACCATAAACATCTACCAAAACCTCTTTTATGGAACCATTCCACCCCAAATTGGTAACTTGTCCAAAATAAATGTTTTGAACTTTTCTATAAACCCACTTGAAGGTCCCATCCCTAAAGAAATGTGGACATTAAAGAGTTTAAAAGGCCTTGATCTTTCTGTTTGTCAATTAAGTGGTGAAATTTCTAATTCCATAGCAAACTTGTCCAATTTATCATACCTAGATTTCAGTGACAACAACAAATTTTCTAGTGGCTATATTCCTCATGAGATTGGAAAATTGGACAAATTAGAGTACCTATCGTTAGCAGGTTGTAACCGTATTGGTTCTATTCCACAAGAAATTGGAATGTTGACAAACCTTGGTGTTATTGATTTGTCAAGGAACATTCTTTCTGGTACCATACCAAAAACAATTGGTAACATGAGTAATTTAAATCAACTTTACCTTGCTAATAACACCAAGTTGTGTGGAGAAATTCCACACACCTTGTGGAACATGTCTAAGTTGACCATGCTTTACCTTGATAACAATAATTTTTCTGGATCAATTCCTGATTCTGTACAAAACTTGGTCAATTTGAATCACCTTGCAATTTATTCCAACAACCTTTTTGGATCTATTCCTTCCACCATAGGAAACTTGACTAAGTTAAGAAAACTAAGCATGTTCTCTAATCATTTGTCTGGATCAGTCCCTGCTTCTATTGGAAAACTAATCAATTTGTATGTCATAAGTCTCCAAGGAAACAATCTTTCTGGGCCTATTCTTGACATAATTGGAAATTTGACAAAGTTAACCATTTTGGAATTATCCATGAATAAATTTTATGGTAGCATTCCACAAAGGTTATTTAATAACTTTACCAAATGGACTGCCTTTTCATTAGACAATAATAATTTCATTGGCCATTTGCCACCTCAAATATGTTCTGGTGGATCTCTAGTATATTTCAGTGCTTTTCAAAACCATTTCACTGGTCCAATACCAACAAGCTTGAAAAACTGCTCTAGTATTGAAAGACTTAGGCTTGAGGGTAATCAAATTGAAGGAGATATATCACAAGATTTCGGCGTGTATCCGAATTTGACATACATTGATCTAAGTGACAATAAGTTTCATGGTCACATTTCATCAAACTGGGGGAAGTGTCCTAATCTTAATACCTTGATGATGTCCAACAATAATATCTCTGGTGGCATACCATTAACACTTTTGGAGGCAAACATGCTAGGCATACTTCACCTTTCTTCCAACCAATTAACAGGAAAGCTTCCAAAGGAACTTGGATACATGAAATCATTACTTGAAGTTAAGATTAGCAACAATCATCTCTCAGGAAATATTCCAAGTGAAATTGGGTTGTTACAGTATCTCATAGTTTTTGATGTTGGAGGAAACATGTTGAGTGGCACAATTCCAAAAGAAGTTGTGAAGTTACCCTTGTTAAGGAACTTGAATTTGAGCAAAAACAATTTTGAAGGGAGAATTCCCTCAGAGTTTAAACACTCACAGCCTCTTGAATCTCTTGATCTTAGTTGGAATTTGTTGAGTGGAACAATACCAACAGTTCTAGGAGAGTTGAATCATTTAGAAAATCTGAATTTGTCTTGCAATAATCTTTCTGGCACCATTCCATCAAGTTTTGAGGATCCAATGTCAAGCTTGACTTATGTCAACATATCAAACAATCAGTTAGAAGGTAGAATACCAAATAATCAAGCTTTTCTCAATGCCTCAATTGAATCATTACAAAATAACAAAGGCTTGTGTGGTAATCACACTGGTTTAGTTTCTTGCTCAACAAGCCACAGTCAAAAGAGCCACAAGACTATTCTACTTGTATTGTTTGTTATCTTAGGTGCTCTAGTACTAGTGTTTTGTGTAGTTGGAATTTCAATGTATATTCTTTATAGAAGAGCAAGAAAGACAAAAACCAAGGATGGAAATTCTAATGAAGCAAAATGTGAAGAAGTGTTTTCCATATGGAGTCATGATGGGAAACTGATGTTTGAAAATATCATTGAAGCTACTGAGAATTTTGATGACAAATATCTCATTGGAATTGGAGGGGAAGGATCTGTTTACAAGGCTAAGGTAAGTTCAGATATGGTTGTTGCTGTGAAGAAACTTCATTTGGGAACAGATGGAGAGAGGCCAAATTTCAAGTCCTTTGAGAGTGAAATTCAAGCTTTGACAGAAATTCGACATCGGAACATCATAAAATTCTATGGATATTGCCAACATTCAAGGTTCTCATTTTTGGTTTATAAGTTCATGGAAGGTGGAAATTTATCTCAAATGCTAAACAATGACACACAAGCCATTGCATTTGATTGGGAAAAGAGGGTGAATGTTGTTAAAGGTGTGGCTAATGCATTGTCTTATATGCATCATGATTGCACGCCTCCGATAGTTCATCGCGATATATCGAGCAAGAATGTTCTTTTGGATATATCATATGAAGCTCAACTTTCTGATTTTGGAACAGCTAAGTTTCTGAAGGCTGATGCAAGCAGTTGGACCACATTTGCAGGCACATATGGATATGCAGCTCCAGGTTAGTCCCATTTTTCTCTGTATATGGTGTTAGAATCTTGATAGAAGCCATAAAAGAGAGGAACATTGTCCGGCCTAAGTTTTTGAAATATACTAGGTCATAAGTCTCTATCAAGTCAAATTTATTCCCATCCCTTATCGCAGGGACATTTAATGACTTCAAAATATTAATAAGTGATGGGAAAATATGGAAGCTACTAAACTTATACTACCTCCGTCCCTAAATATCCGTCCCTAAATATGAAAGTCTCTTGATAATTTTTCTTATCCTTTTTTATAAAATTCTCTTTGAATTTTCAACTATCTTATCGAAAAAACAATATCAGTTCTTAACAAATTTAATATCATAACTTACTTTCTTAATTCCTGCGAGACCATGGAAAAACTTATTAATTGATTTATGGATGTTAACTTTAAAATTTTAATTTGATTGTAGAGTTTTCCGAGAGCATGGAAGTGACAGAGAAATGCGATGTTTACAGTTTTGGAGTTCTTTGTTTTGAAATCCTTCTTGGAAAGCATCCCGCAGATTTCATTTCTTCATTGTTCTCACCATCTACAGCCATAATTACTTATAATTTGTTGTTGATTGATGTTTTAGACCAACGCCTTCCTCAACCTACCAATTCAATTGTTGGTGATATTATCTTGATTACTAAGTTAGCATTTTCTTGCTTGACTAAAATTCCATCTTCTCGCCCCACTATGGAATATGTTTCAAAAGAAATATTGATGAGAAAATCACAGTCACATTTAGTGGACCAGTTCCCCCGTATAAGACTTGGACAACTCCTCTAAAATCATTCAAAAACTTCTTGTGTATTTTTTCTTTTGATTAAAGGTAATACACAGTCACTTTAAAGTTATTTTATAGTGAAGATTAATTGTAATATGTCAATTCATAAAATATATGTGTAACTTTTTTTATTCAGTTTTTTATTTATTGTGTTGTCAATATAAATTGTCGGTAAAAATATTTTTACACTGAGAGTGCATCACCTCTTTCCCTTTATGCTTTAATTTTTTGTTGAATACTTTTATTTTGAGTGAATTAATTTCTCTTTATCTTATCCTGTGGAGCTTTCCTAGTAATTGTATATATCAATATCATCATCATCATGTCATGTGTACCAGTTTACTTTTGTGGTGTGTAGTGGTGTGTATGTATGGTTGTGTTTTGATGTATTATTCTTGCTTAAAAGTTGTGTTGTTGGTTTCATTTCAATAAAGTAAAGCACTAGCAATGTGGGTTAACTTTCATTTTTTTCCAAAAAGGAATAATGAATTATTTATGACTGAAATAAAAAAACTAGTCAACTGATCGATAAGGCTTGTGTGGTTTGCTGTTTTTTATTTTGATTTTAAAAATTAAATTTTGAAAGTAAAAATCTATTCCCATAAATGAGATTTAATTTGATTTTTACTTAGAAAATTTTAACTAAATTTCAAAACTATATAAATATATGTTAGGATTAAATAAATTTTTAGTCCTTTAAAAATTTCAAAATTTTATTTTTAATCTCTATAAAAAGTTATCAACATTTTAGTCCTTAAACAAATTTTTTTATTGACTTTTAATCTCTATTATAAATTTTTTTTTGTAAAAAATTGATACTTTTAGTTCATATAAAAAATCCATATAAAATCAAAATAGAGATTAAAAATAAATGAGTTTTTTAAGAGATTAAATTTGAAAATTCATAAATTTATAGAGATTAAAAACATAATTAATCCTATATTTTATATTTTATTTTCTTTGAATGTTAATATGCGGAGGTAGTGGCTATCCACTACCAATCATAGTCAATTTCTCACAATCACGACTACCACTCTGCACATTCTTGATCACCATTTCGATAACCACTAACTTTCATTGCCACCACCTATCGCCGACCACATTTCTGACAATCACCTGCCGTCACTTTTGATAAACATTTTCAACTACAATTATTAAAAATATTACTAAATAAATAAATTATTACTATCATTTTAAATTTAAAAATACACTTTTCTTAAACTAGTAAAATAACATGGCCTATTATACATTTCAAATCATACTAACGGTTCTTTATTTCTTATGAAGTTTTTTTATTTTAAAATATATATTACTAGTTAAGTCGGTCATTAGGCATGATATCTCTTACTTATAAGTATTTCAATATTTCTTAACACAGTTTTTTAACTCAACAAATGAACTATCTATGCGAGACTCATTTCTTATGAAGTATCTACTTTATATATTTTTATTGTAATTATATTATAAATTACTTTATCATAAAAAATATACAATTTAATCCACTAAATCTATTAAACCATGACTTTCATGTCTCGGTGGTTTGATATAATTCGGTCTAGTTTTCGAGTAAAATCATAGAATTTTTTTATAGAAATAAAGCTATTTAATATATTATTTATTTACAACGTACCAACCATGCACATACTTTGAGTACAGTAAAAGAGAGCAACTTTTGTTTAATTAAACTATTATTTAAAAGTGAATACATTTAAAATATTAAAGTATAAGCTTGACTAAAAAAATAAAGAAGTAAAAGCTAACTCTTTTTATACATAAACAAAGAAATCATACAATCATACATTTAATTTGGAGTTAAATTTATGGTTAATTGATTTAAATAACCTCTTTTTCTTTAAAAGTAACTAAAATATTAAATATCTTACTTTTTTTCTTCTTCAAGAGGTCGTATCCCCGTCCTACGACCACATAAGTTTTTTTTGTATGCAGTAGGAGGTCGCATCCTGGGGATGCGATCATGTACAAGGATTACAAATTTTTTTTCTTCATTTTAAGAATTGAATAATTATTAATTTAATAAACTAAAAATAATAAATATATTTAAATAAACAAAATTATATTAATAAAATACATTAAATTGAAGAAAAAATGCGGTTGAGTAGATGTGCCAAAACAAATAACGTGTTATATTATTTTAACAACTCCATCTTATGTTGTAGATAAATTTATATTATTTTAACAACTCTCTCCTTTTGTGTAGATAAATTATCATCTTAATTTTATTTTGTTAACAACTCTCTCATATTTTTCCTCCGAATCTAATAAATAAAAAATTATAATAATAAAAAATAATAATAATAAAAAAGTAAATTATATTAATAAATCAAGCAAAAAACATTAAATCGAAGAAAAAAATACATAAAATTGAAGAAAAAAATAGATCAAATTTAAATTAATGATGTCCACTTAAATGACCTCCAGTTCCACATCTAGGATGTCATCGAACTCGTTAGCTCTTTGAACGAGTTGAGGTTGTTTTGGATGATCCTCATTTTGATCATTATCCTCATTGTAATTTATAGGTGGATTAGAACCACTACCACCTAGCTCCATATAATTTTGAGTCTCGGGGTTATACGTGGAATCAAAGACAGCATAAGCCGACAGAACGTGAAAATCCCACGTTCTGTCGGATGACCGGGGGTTGGTATTTCTGGCACCGACAGAACGTAATACTGAGTCGGCATTTCTGCAGATATATGTACATGTGGTGGTGGTGATGGACCATAATATGAAACTTCTGTAGGGGGATGTAGGTGAGGTGATAATAAAAACGGTTCTGTTGTTTCTTGCATGGTTTGTTCTTGTGGGGTTGATTGAGAGGTCGATTGCACATGAGGATATGATGACGGTTGCAAACGGGTATCACGCATATATTGTTCGACAAATATATATAATTTGGTGTGCTGTATAAACCAATTTATATATTCTATGCTGTGGCATAAAACACCTTTTACGATATTTCCTTGCAATACGTAATTCTCACGCTCGTTCGAATGTTGAATCTCTTCTTTCCAATGCCACGCCTCATGTCGACCTCATGGTAGATTTTCATGTCCTCTAGTGGTTGTGGTATTTGTTGATGGAAGCCGAACTAAAGTGCGACTCTATCGGTATGATGTTTTTCAACAATATGATAACAGTGCAGATAGGTACATTCAGTCCATGTATCTATCTCTTCTTTGGAAACTTTGTGTTGGAACCCGATGTACGGTCTCCAATAAAACTGATATGTAAAAAATAAGTTAAAGTAAATATAAGAAGTATAAAAAACAATATAATTAAAAAAGTGCAAATAAATGTGAATGAATATAAAAGTGCAAACAAATTTAACCGAAACAATATTTAAATAACAAATAAAAGTAATTTGTATACTTATTTCTAATAAAATAAGTAAACAAACTCCAATGGGAATACAAATTTAAATAATTATTCTAAACAAATTTAACCGAAAGAATATTTAAATAACAAATAAAAATAATTTGTATACTTATTTCTAATAAAATAAATATACAAACTCCAATGAGAATACAAATTTAAATAATTATTCTAAACAAATTTAACCGAAACAATATTTAAATAACAAATAAAAATAAGTATACAAATTATTCTAATATTTAAATTAATATTCCCATTAGAATGCTACGATTGGTCCACGTTTTCCTCTATTTTTCGGTTCACGTTTTTGTAACGTTCATGTGATGTTAAGGACCAAAAATAAAGTTTTTGGATATTGCAGGGATGAAATCCAAACAAATATTTTTTAGTTACTAAAACTAAAAACTGTAATATTTATAGGGACCAAAAACATATTTAAATGTTTGGTCCACGCTTCCCTTTGTCAATTAACGTTTTTTGTAACGTCCACTTTGTTAAAACAAATTGTATATTTGAGAGGAATTGAAATTGAGAAGAAAAGAGAAGAAAACTAGAATGTTCTGAAAATGGAGAATGATCAATTGCATATGGAGAATGTTCTCCATTTACAATTTATATCAGTTTTAGTAATAACTATCAAAACAAAATTTTAACTTTCTTAACTACTTCTAACTGTATTCTAACCTTCCTAACTAACTACAAATCAATTTTAATTACATTTAACATGGCCTCTAATTCAAAGTGATTCAATTGATGTTAATCCAAGATTGAGCCTCAATCTAAGATTGTTCCTCATATCTTGGAACTTCACCCTCTTCAAGCTTTTAGTTAGGATGTCAGCATTTTTGATCATTGGTATTGCAATGCTCTAGCTTTATCTTGCCTTTCATCACTTGATCTCTTAGGAAATGAAATCTTGTTTCTATGTGCTTGCTCCTTCCATGAACACTTGGATGTCTTGCTAGATCAATTGTTGATTTGTTGTCTGTCTTCAACATCATTACTTCTCAGTCCCAATTCTGTCATTAATTTAGCTAGCCATATAGTTTGGCAAACTCCCATTGAAGCAGCCACATATTCAACTTCACATGTGGACAAGGCTACTATGCTTTGCTTCTTTGAACACCATGAGATTGGTGAGTTATTGATCATGAACACATAGCCGTGTTATTCTTTTTATCATCCTTATCTCCACATAAGTCTGCATCAGTAAAGCCAACAAGTTCAGCTTCATCTCAATTCGAATTTGTGGGATACAGCAGGCCAAGCTCAATGGTTGCATTGATGTATCTCAAAATCCTTTTTGCTGCCATGTAGTGTGATGTCCTAGACTTCTCCATGTATCTACTAATCAGCCCAACACTATATGCAATATCTGGCCTTGTGTTACACAAATATCTCAAGAATCCTACAATTTGCTTAACGATTGTAAGGTCAATCATCTCCTTATTGCCCTATTTGGACAGTACCAGCCCAGCTTCTGCTGGGGTACTAGTTCCATTGCAATCTAGCATTTTGAATCTTTTCAATACATCATTTGCATACTTCTTTTGATGCATAAAAGTTCCATTTTTTCTAGTTTCAAACTCAATGCCAAGGAAATATGACAACATGTCTAGATCAGTCATCTCAAACTCCTTCTCCATTCTGATCTTGAACTTCTGAATTTGTGTTTCATCACTGTCAGTGACTAGCAAATCATCCACATAAAGGCATATAAAAAATGTAGGTGTTGCTGCTGCCTTTTTCACATACACTCCATGTTCATTCACACAATTTTCAAACTGCTGCTCTATGAGGAATCTGTCAATCCTCTTGTTCCAGGCCCTAGGGGCTTGCTTCAGGCCATATAGTGCTTTCTTCAGCTTATATACATTGTCTTCCTTACCTCTTATTTCATATCATGGTGGTTGCTTCACATACACTTCTTCCTCCAATAATCCACTAAGGAATGCTGATTTAACATCCAGCTGATGCATAGACCAGCCTTTGTAACTGGCCATTTAGACTACCATCCTCACTGTTTCAATTCTAGCTACTGGGGCAAACACCTCATCATAGTCCAATCCATGTTTCTACAAAAATCTCTTTGCTACAAGTCTGGCCTTGTACCTGACAATCTCTCCATCAGGCTTCAATTTTAGTTTATACACCCACTTCACATCAGTTGATCTCTTATTTATTGGCAAGGTCATCAGCTCCCAGGTCTGGTTCTTCTCTATTGCTCTGAGCTCTTCCTCCATTGCTAATCTCCATCTAGGATCACTCAAGGCCTCTTCATCACTTACTGGTTCTGATTCAGCCAACGAAGCAAAATGTGTTAATTCTCCATCTGCATTGATGGCTGAGTCAGATGTCACTTCATATGGTTGCAATCTAACTGAAGACTGCCTAGCTCTTTTAGATCTTCTCACAAACTCAAGAACTGGCTGACTTGTTGTTCCTAAGGTTGGCTGATCATAGCACTTGGGCACATGTTTCAAGCTTTTTACTTTGGTTTTTTAAAATCACTTCATAGCTTAGAATAATTTTTTAGCTTGTTTCTAAACTTTGGGTTGAAATCGAATTACAATTTTATTATTTGCATTTTGACCCCTGCTCGCTCTGTACGCCATAACTTGAGCTCTGGATATCAGATTGAAGCATGCGAGCAGTCGTTGGAAAGCTAAAAATCAGACCTACAACTTTTGTGTTGGAATAAAATCTCAATGCCGAACTCTACTGGGCCTAAATTGCAGATTTCGTAATCTGCACCTTTGTAATAATTTTAAATTGTGGACCACTTGTTTTTAAAGCCCAAAAACCGAGCACTATATATGTTGGAGTTTCCTTCCTTTCTTGGAGGGTATTATTTTCGGAAAGAGAACTAGAAATCAAACAAATATAAACACTTTTATTTTTAATTTCATGGAAGGCTAATTTCATAAGGTTAATCCACGAGTTCAGAGTTTCATCAACACCTGGAGATTCAGGTTACACTGTAAATTTTGTTTCATGATTCTATTTCTGTTTATTTGATTATATTGATATTCTGATTGCTTAATTTGAATTTCAATAGGATCGATTAAATTGATTTGACAGAATTTGGTTTCAGTTTCTAATTTAATTTAATTATAATTTTGCGATGTTTGATCATTGTTTGTAAAATTTTGATGATTGTGACGCTTAATCCGGTCAACGAAACCGAATTCACATAGGATTGATTACACTTGTTTGATCAATTCTGTAGTCGAATAAGAATAGAATCACGAATTCGAAATTAAACTCATTAATAGAATCTGTGATAGGTTTGAAATTCGAATAAATGGATTAATCGTTTTTGCTCATCTGTTAAAACTAAAAAATTATAAAAGCCCCCTTTTTGAATTTTAACTCTCAGTTCGGTTAATATTATTATATCAGGAGTCCTTGCAAAATGACTCGAGTTATTACCTTTATTTGCATTTTATCATTTCTATTTGACCCGTTTGCGACAGCGGATCACTGACCTTCATCAAGTTCCACTACTTCTGCCCTGCTGGCTGGACTGATGGAGCTGGCTGGTATGTCTGGGTTGGTTGCATTGCTCGAGTTAGCTTCACTCATTTTCCAGTTGCATCCTCTTGATTCATCCACCAGTATGTCCCTGCTTATCACCACCTTGTTCTTGTTTGGATCATACAACTTGTAAGCTCTAGTTGCATCATAACCCAACAACATTATTTGTTCAGCCTTGTCATCAAGCTTCCTCCTGTTTTGAGCTGGCACATGCCTGAAGCACAATTAACCAAACACTCTCAGATAATTCACAACTGGCTTTCTTCCACTCCAAGCTTCTTTAGGTGTCTTAGTACCCAGTCTCTTGGTTGGACACCTATTTAAAATGCATACTGCTGTTGAAACTGCTTCCCCTTATAATTTGTGAGGCATATTTCTCCTTTTCAGCAGGCTTATTACCATATTAAGAATGATTCTATTTCTCCTTTCTGCAGCTCCATTATGTTGTGGTGTATATGGTGCAGTTACTTTATGAATCATTCCCACTTTGTCACAGAATTCATGGGATTGATACTCACCACCTCCATCTGTCCTAATCACTTTAAGATTGCAACCACTTTGTTTTTCTGCCATCAGCTTGAACCCTCTAAACACAGCCAACACTTCACTCTTCTTCTTGATTAGATAGACCCAAGTTTTCCTTGTAAAATCATCAATGAATGATACAAAGAAGTGATTACCTCCTATTGACACTTCTTCAAAAGGACCACAAACATCAGAGTAGATTATCTCCATCATTCTTGAAGATCGAGTTGGCACTTCAGCCTTGAATGAGTTTTTGTGTTGTTTGGCCTGACAACATTCTTCACACAGCTCCTTTGGTATTTTAATTTCTGGAATTCCTAGCACCATTTCCTTGTTCTGCAACATTTGAAGGCTTCTGAAATTTAAATGTCCAAACCTCTGATGCCACAACCAATTTTCATTCTTGACTTCAACAGCTATGCACTTGTTCTCATTGATCTGGATATCAATCTTGAAGGTTATATTCTTGGACAGTGGTGCCTTCAAGATCAATCTTCTTGAACTATCAAAAATCCTTATTTCACCATGTTCCATCTTCATAGAATACCCGTTTTCAAGCAGCTGTCCAAGGCTTAACAGATTGTTCTTCATGTTTGGCACATATAACACATCACATATGAATGATTGTTTGCCATCTCTCATTTGAATCATCACCTTTCCTACTCCTTCTACAGTTACTGAACTATTATCTGCAAATCTGATCCCCCTTATCACCTTCTCATCAATGCTCATAAACCAATCTTTACGGCCAATCATGTGATTTGAACAACCTGTGTCAAGGTACCATTGTTCTGGGCAGTCATCTGAAGTAACAATGTCAATTATAAGGAAGGGGGTTTGAATTATAATTGCCCCTTTTAAAAATTCCTGTTTAAAACTAAAAGCTTTACTCAATATTGATCTTGGTTATAACGAGGAACGATCTTGGTTAGTGGAAAAACAACAATACCAATTTTATCAATGTAAAAACTGATAGTAAAGCATGTAATAAATAGAGATAGAGATAGAGAGATTACACAAGCATATATCCTGGTTCACCCAAACACGGGTTACGTCCAGTCCTCACAAAATGTGAGATTTTCCACTAAGTGCTCAAGGCAAGATTGTTCATGGTTGTTACACAACTTTTCACAGATCAATCTTGATCTTTACACAATTTCCACCTTTCTACTTTAGAAAGGATTTCCACATATTTACCTTACACTATTTCAGGAAGGATTTTGCGAACTACCTTTTACAACATAAAAGGATTTTTACACACTTCTCAAGCTATGTTAACACAATAGCCTTGAGTTACAAAGTAATGATTATGAGGATGTTAGAATCTGAGTATTGCTCAACTCTTGTTTAAGAAATAGATTCTATAAGTTAAAACTCAATTGTTACTGATTCTAACACAACACAAAGAATGGAATTGCAAGCTGAAGAATGATATTGAGAGAACTCGAATATGATTGTATGATTGATGTTTTGCTTGTCAATTTGAGTTGTGTCTTGTTCTTCATCTTGAAGCTGTATTTATAGGCTTCAAGATAGTTTAGGACAGCTCATATATCCGTTGAAATGAGGCCAGCTGTCATGAGAAAGTAGGTGGAATGAATCAGACTAAAAGCAAGAGAGAACAAGTTGAATCCAAGAACATTCTTGCCATCCAAGATCGTTCCTCAAATTAGTTGGAGGTGATCTGACTTGTGCTCGATCTTGTCAGTTTTCTGAGATGATTTGCTTGCTTGCTTTAAGTCAGTGTGCAAGTCTTGATTTGAAAGTACAACTGTAGTTTACTTTACAGCCTGTACCTATGTACTTGCATTTGCCTCAAATGAAGAATGATCTTGCTTTTATATTTCTTCATGAAGCATGTCTTTGATTCTTCGAATTCTGAAATCATTCTGACTTAGATTTATCCTTGCTTGATCTTGATGAGGATATAAGATGAATAAAGCTTCTAGGATGCAATCTTTCACAAGGAAACTGATCATTCTTGATTATGACATAAGTGAAGATCGTTCTTTGTTTTACAGACATATGGCAAGATCGATCTTCGTTTTTGTTGTTTTCGCTTTTTTGATTTTAATGAGATCTGTTTTGAATTGCTTGGTACCTATCTTGTTTTAACACACTCAAATACACAAGTTAAATACCAAAACACTTAGAATCATAATTATAATTCTTAATTAACCTTTTGTTTAATTATCATCAAAACATTTAATTAGGGATTTTGTCTTAACATCATCATCTGATTTTGTTGTAGCCATTAACAACACCTAATCTGAGTTTGAATCCTCAGCTGCCATTTGAGCTTCATCATCCTCTCTTTGGACCTTCTTGGATCTGCATTCATTTGCAAAATGCTCCCATTTTTGACAATTGTAACATTGAATTTCTTTTTTGTTTAATTTCTTCTTGCCTTTCAAATTCTTACTGCTATTATCACTTCTATTTTGGTTTCTTGAATTTCCAGCCCCTTCATCAGAATCATCAGCCCCTTTATCAGAATCATACTTCTTGTACCACTTGAATTTACCCTTACCTTTCTTGTGCTTCACATCACCTTGGCTGGTCTTCTTGCTAACTTGGGCCTGCAGGGCCTGCACTTAAGATGTTGAGGTTAATGCACACCTTTCTCTTACTCTCAATTCATGAGCTTCAAGAGAGCCTTGCAAATCCTCAATCTTCATCTTATCAAGATCCTTCGATTCTTCAATTGCCATTATTATGTGATCGTACCTTTGTGGTAATGTTCTAAGGATCTTTTCAATAACCACCACTTCAGTTAATGATTCACCATTTGTTCTCATTTGATTAACAACAACCTGCACACGATTGAAGTAATCTGCCACAACTTCATCTTCTTCCATCTACAATAGTTCATATTGCCTTGTTAGCATTTGGAGCTTTACTTTCCTGGCTTTTTCCCCACCTGTATAGTACTTAACCAAGACCTCCCATTCCTCCTTTGATGTAGATGCCTTCGAAATCCTCTCAAAGTTGTTTGAATCCACACTTTGCTGGATGTAAAACAATGCCTTGCAATCTCTTTTCTTGCAATCTTTGAAAGTTGTTTGCTGTCTTTCTGTTGGATTCGCACCAAGTTGTTCATAGCCATCTTGAACAATCTCAAATACTTCTTGAGCTCCCAACAACAATCTCATTGATGCATACCACCTCTCCCAATTCTTCCCATCAAGGATTGGTAAATTCGATGGAAATCCTCCTCGATTCATGTCTTCTTTCTTTCTTTCTTTCACTCACATTTGTGTTTCCCAATTTTTGATTCCCCCTCACACTTGCACTTGTGTTTCCCAAGGTTTAGAATCCAAGCTCTTGATGCCAATTGTTTGAACATATTGTATATTTGAGAGAAATTGAAATTGAGAAGAAAAGAGGAGAAAAGAGAAGAAAACTAGAATATTCTAAAAAATGGAGAATGATCAATTGCATATGGAGAATGATCAACTGTATATGGAGAATGTTCTCCATTTACAATTTAAATCAGTTTTAGTAATAACTGTCAAAACAATATTCTAACTTTCTTAACTACTTCTAATTGTATTCTAACCAACTATAAATCACTTTTAATTACATTTAACACACTTAATGTTAATGACCAAAAATAAATTTTTCTAATATTATAGAGATGAAATCCAAATAATTTTTTTTATAGAGACTAAAACTAAAACTGTTATATTTACGGAGACTAAAATCATATTTAAACCAAAATTATATACTTTAATGCAATAAAAAGAGCAGGGAGATGTGTATTCGTCTGAACACTAGTTAATAATAAAGTGGTTTGTCGTTTTTAAAAATAGAAGCTGATAGATTCTTCTAGAAAAAATAATTAAATTTTAAATTTTAATCTAGAAATGTGTGGTGTGTTTCGTTGTTGTATATCTTTTTATTTTTTTATAAATTTGTATGATTTGCATTAATGAAAACCAACACCCAACAAGATATATAAATTAGAGAATTGAGAGAAACAATACACAAAGAGACACAATCAAAAGATTAACATAAAACATCCTAAACCACCTATTAGAGCTTATAAACACCTCAATACTCCTCGTTAAGATTAAAACATATTCCAAATCATATCATACACATGCAAACCACATCCTAACATGTTGCCAATTCTATCTATATTCATTTAATCTTGAATATAAGAGAAAATATAATTAACATAAGTTCATGTATTTAATTAGTTTAAAATTTAGATTAATACATTTATTTTTATTGATCAATTTTCTCTAATATTTGAAACTAGAAATAGTTTGTACGAAATGATATCTTTAATTATAAACATGCAGCCATACTATTTATCACTGTGATAGAGTATACACACTATATGATTATATGAGCACCAAATGAGATAAATTCATTTCACATCAACACAAAAGAAAACATAGCATATAGTAATCCAATTAAATATGCTAGTAGATATGCACTGTTGAACATAAGGTATACAGATATACTAGTAGATATCATAATTTTTTTTTTTAATTTTTGGTATTAATTATTATACCCTAATCCAAACTGAAAATGCGCTTGAATAAGTTTGATCTGTTTAAAAAATTTGAAGTTTGAGTTTTACCTAATTATCTATCATGGACCAATTTTTTAGATTTGGTCATACATTTTTAAAAGACTATCTGTTTAAAAGTCTATTTAAAGATTCATTTTTTCTATATTAAAGCCTTTAAATACAATCATTATTAAATAGTCTAAAGTCAAGATGCCTGTCAATCTACCATTATACTAAAGATAAATCCTCAATTAATTTTCTAAATGTAATATGGTAATTGAAATTAAAGATAATACAACCAAATAGGTCTTAAACCATAAGTTAAAAATCACACTCGAAAGATACATAATAGTTGGTATCAAATTATGGACCAAAAATGAAAACGAAAATTTTCAAAAGACTAAAAATTGTTGAAATTTTTTAAAAAGACTAAAAACAAGATAGTAAAATTTTATTTGGACTAAAAACTTATTTATACCTAAAAAAGACTGACCTATAGGCTTTTTCAAAAAGCTTATACCTAATCTATTTAGATTAATATACTTTTTAAAAATCCTATGCTTAATCTTTTTATCAAACAAACCAGACTAAACTAAATCTTAAATAGACTAGATCATAAGTCTCTCTTATTCCATTCCTACGACATCTCTCACTTTCCTCACATCATCAATTTAACATCTCTTCTCATTTGTGTATTTAAAAAAACATCTCTTTTCATTTTAAAGTCCTAAATAAAATGAAAATTTTCAACCAAAAAATAATTGTACCTTATTTTTTCCACTGTCATTAAATTTCATCTTAGTAATAAATAAGTTTTTTGAGATTGAATGTATGACCATAATTTCATATTAAATCTTTTCAACCATTTAATAATTACTTTATAGAAAATATGTGAAAGATAATTAATGAGAGATATAAATAGAATTGACAAAATGTATCATTGACTTAAACTATCAAAATAACAAGTAAAAAAGAAATACAAAACTCTTTTAAAAATGATACTACATGCATCTCTACAATAAGTGTCAACGTTTAAATATTTCACATAAACTAAGAAAATATAATACGAGAAAGAGAGAATAATATATTTTACTAAATTAATTTGATTAATTA
>JBBPBP010000003.1:1433027-1464777 GCA_037974735.1 Cicer chorassanicum
ATTATTTTTTTAAATTGTTTATTTATATGTATGTTCAAAAGTTTGTGTTCAAATGTTTTACTCATATAAATATCTTCCATTTTCACAACAAAATAGATATAACATGTGGATGTGTTTAATATGGACCTTTACAAAAATATTCAAATATATACCTTTACTATTTTTAATAAAAATTAAATTTTATAAGAATTTAATTTGTAATTATCATAAGTGAGAAGATTTGTTATATTATCAATCTTACAATTATTATATTAACAATAATATTTAAATTTTATTATAACTATTTATAATCACTCACATAATTTACTATAATTTATCGACTTTATAAAATTTTAAATTCATTTTATAATTGCGACATTCCCCTCCGAACCATAATATACACAACCCATAAAATGTTACTATATAATGTTTGCCAACAAATTTATGTAAGAAGATGTCCACCAAAAAATTATTGGACAATTATAGTGATATATTTTTGGACACTCGGACGATTGTACCGTAAACGTTATTACAATTATTTATTTATTTATGATTGATTATTGACTTGTGTACTTTAAAAAGTTAAAACCATACACTACAAAAAAGGTTTGACATGAGAATTTCTTTTATGAACATTCTGACATGGGAATAAATGATGGATATATGCATTATTTTACAGCCGGGAGAAAGCGAAAGTAGCAATGATTTACTCGTATAACAAACACATCAATGGCTTTTCTGCGCTACTTGAAGAGGAAGAAGCTGCAGATATTGCAAGTGAGCATTCTTTAATAGGACTAGAAAACAAAAAATAGATTTAACGACTAAAATTAGTTTTAAGACAAAAACAGAAAACCTTTCTAATTATCCAATCACTAATTATTATAGTAAAATTATAAATAAGAAATTATATTTTCTCAGTACTAATTTAATTATGGTTTTTTATTTGTCATGGTTAATACTTCTGTAACCCGAGATTTAGTAATATTGATATTTGTAGTAGTAATAGTTGGAAAAAGATGCAAGGACAACTAAATAATTTAGTGTTTTTAATTTCTGTAAAAAAAAAAAGTGTTGTCCACACATTTTTGTCATTAATATTACTACTGTGTCCAATTAAAGACCTAGCTAGTCAAATAAAAATTTGGTTGAAATTAGTTGACAAATGCAATAATGTTTCCATTGTGCAGAAAATCGAAATGTAGTGTCTGTGTTCTTGAGCAAATCTCACAAACTGCAAACTACCCGTTCATGGGAATTTCTTGGACTGCGCAGAAATGGTAAGAACACTGCATGGCAAAAGGGGAGATTTGGTGAAAATTCAATTATCGCAAACATTGACACGGGTAAGCTTTTTTTATTTTATTTATAATTTTTCTGCACTTTATATTGCTACTAGTTCTAACTTCCAATTCTCTCATTATATTAGTAACAAAAAACTTCCAATGATTATAGTTTAATTAAATATTGTAATTAATTTGCATTTTTAAAAGGGAAATGCTTGTTTCAAAAGATTAGTCTCATTTAATTAAATATTCATAATTTGTTATCTTGTTTCCACACTTGAATAGGTGTTTGGCCAGAATCGAAGAGCTTCAGCGATAAAGGATATGGCCCAATCCCATCAAAATGGCGTGGGGGAAAAGCATGTCATATTAGACAATTCGGCAAATTGAAGAAAAATCCTTGCAACAGGTTCTTTTTCTCTCTTTGTTTACAACCTCTTTTTAGTGGAATCTTTACTTTACAACTTTTTACTTGACATGAGCCTTTATCTGGTTAATTATTCTATGCTATATATTAAACAGGAAACTAATTGGAGCAAGATTCTTCAGCAATGCTTTTGAAGCATATTATGGCAAGCTTCAGCCATCACTACTTACAGCACGCGACTTTGTAGGCCACGGTACTCACACTCTATCAACAGCTGGTGGAAACTTTGTTCCAGGTGCAAGCATTTTTGGCATTGGAAATGGTACTGTAAAAGGTGGTTCACCAAGAGCTAGAGTTGCAACCTACAAAGTGTGTTGGTCTCTAACAGATGTTGCAGACTGCTTTGGTGCTGATGTATTAGCTGCTATTGACCAAGCCATTAGTGATGGTGTTGATATAATATCACTTTCAGCTGCTGGCCAATATCTTGTTCGACCCGAAGATATTTTTACTGACGAGGTTTCAATAGGTGCATTTCATGCACTTTCTAGAAATATATTGTTGGTTGCTTCTGCAGGGAATGACGGACCAACACCAGGAAGCGTTGTCAATGTAGCTCCGTGGGTATTCACAATTGCTGCTAGTACATTAGACAGAGACTTCAGCAGTACTGTAACTTTTGGTAACAATCGACAAGTGACGGTATAAGTCATCCTGGTTCTTCTTCTTTTTCTTATTCTTGTCATTATTAACTTAATAATGAAATTTGAAATTATTGTTTTCTATTTACTATTATTAGGGAGCCAGTCTTTTTGTAAACTTGCCACCAAACCAGGCCTTTTCTCTAATTCTTTCTACAGATGCTAAATTTGCCAATGCAAGCATTCAAGATGCGTAAGTACAAATCTCAAATGTTTTACTTTAAAATTTAAAATAATGTAGTACTTATTATTAATTGAATGAGGTTTCTTACACTCTTTTTCTTATGTGTATATATTGCTGCAGCCTACTTTGTAGACCCGGAACACTAGATCCTTCAAAAGTAAAGGGGAAAATCGTGTCATGCCTACGAGAAGGAAATATAAAGTCAGTTGCTGAGGGTCAGGAGGCTTCATCTGCAGGCGCAAAGGGACTGCTTTTGGGCAATCGGCGACCACAAGGGAGAACAACTCTTTCTGAACCTCATGTTTTGTCTTGTGTGAGTAAGCCATGGACGGAAAAAGATCAGCATCCTCCTGCTGCACCAGAACGTTCAGGGTCACATGCTCCTGTTTCCGACATAACTTCCATGTAATTTTCCCCCTGAAACACACATATACCGTTTTAAAGTTGTTACATTTGTAGATATGTTACAAATGAAAGGCTCCAACCATAAAAGTTATATTTATATTGCAGGGACTCTAAAATAACTTCGGGTACTACAATAAGGTTTTCAAGAGCAAAAACATTCTATGGAAGAAAACCAGCTCCAGTAATGGCTTCATTCTCATCTAGAGGACCCAATAAGATTCAGCCATCAATACTCAAGGTACATATTCACTTGGACACGCTATCAACTAGGTACAGAACTCCTAACTTTTCTTTACTTTTCACAATGGGATTTTAATTTGCTTTTTTTTCCCCAGCCTGATGTAACTGCACCAGGTGTCAACATACTTGCTGCCTATTCACTATTTGCAAGTGCATCCAACTTACTATCAGACAACCGTCGAGGTTTTCCATTCAATGTACTACAAGGAACTTCTATGTCTTGCCCTCATGTCGCTGGCATTGCAGGACTTATCAAAACACTCCATCCTAATTGGAGCCCGGCAGCTATTAAATCAGCTATCATGACCACTGGTACACACACGCAGTCACACACACAAATGATACATATACTTTTTACTAACCATGATATTTCTAACTTATTCAATTATATATCGTTTCAGCAACCACACGAGATAACACAAACGGGCCAATTCAGGATGCATCTGAAAAGACACTAGCAACTCCGTTTGCTTATGGTGCAGGGCATGTTCAGCCCAACCTTGCAATAGATCCTGGACTTGTTTATGATCTAGGCCTTAAGGATTACTTGAACTTCCTATGTGCTTATGGATACAACCAACAACTCATTTCTGCACTTAATTTCAACGGTACATTTATTTGCTCGGGATCTCACAGCATAACAGACTTGAACTACCCTTCAATCACATTACCAAATCTTGGGTTAAATGTCGTTAATGTCACTCGCACAGTCACCAATGTTGGGCCACCAAGCACATACATAGCAAAAGCCCAATTGCCTGGATATAAAATTGTGGTTGTACCAAACTCCTTGAGTTTCAAGAAAACTGGTGAAAAGAAGACATTCCAAGTTATTGTGCAGGCAACAAGTGTGACTCCAAGGAGGAAATACCAATTTGGAGATTTGCAATGGACAAATGGAAAACACATTGTTAGGAGTCCTATCACAGTTCAGCGCAAATAAACAATCTCTTCAAAACCTGTTATGTCAGATATTACAATGTGGGATGCACATGCAGATGTATTTGAGTATTAGGATTTCATGTTATCATCAATAGGCTGTGTGCCTTTTGTTATTTTGTCCTTCTTTGGTTGTCTATGATTTGTAATGTAGTGTGTTTTGTAATCATCATTATAAATAAATGGCAGTGCAACATCTTTAGTCTCTTATCTTCTTTATATCTTCAGATGTGAATGCAGTAGCTTTCATTCACTAATTGTTTTTCTCCAACTTTTTCTTTATATCTCATTGTTTTTCTCCAATTTGGAGATTGACTCTTATTTATGTACTTGTTATTGGGTAGAAGTGTCAATTCAAGAGTTAATGGCCTAACCTTATTGAACTGTCTGTAATATTTAAATAATAATAACTTTTTAAAAAATTTCATGTGATATATTGAAATAAGATAATATATCCATAACATCCATACATACACTAAAAATAACAATTCTACTTAAGTATACAATACTGGTAATACAGATGACCAGTTCAGTCTCAAATACCCATAATCTCATATAATTTGGCAACACTAACTAAGTACATGGAACATGGTCATATTTGTTTGGAAGAAACTAGTTCAAGTAGAGGATTCTGAAAGCTTATTGGCATTTGGAGATGGAGTTAAGACACTTCCATCTATAAAAGAGTGTATCCTCTGCTTATGTACAGCAGAACATGAAATGTCTAAAATTTCAAAATCATTCCAACCCAAATGTTCCCTCGGTCAACTAAACTATATCGTGAAATAAAACAAGAATGAGAAAGATGTAAAAGAAAAACCTGAGCATGGTTTGAACTTGTGGCTGGTTGTGTCAATGGAATTGACAGTTTTTATAATCATTAATTGCACAGATTTGATGATATTTGTAATTATGTAATTATTCTCATAATTAATTAGTTCAGCTGTAGATTAGTCGTTCTGTAACGACATTATTTAAAGGAGAATTCTCAAATGAAAATGACACATTTTACCAATCAGAAATTCCGAGTTTAACATATTAAACAAGAATAACGTGATTAAAGCACTGAAGCGGAAGAAAACGACGGTTAGGACTTTTGTTCTAGGCTGTGAAGCGTGTTTCACGAGTGAACCGAAAAGTGAAACAGAGAAGCAAAACTACATCATTTTGTGATTGTTTATTAATGATTCCATGTACATGTAAAAATTTAAGTGAGGAATGAGGATTGTTAGTTTTTCCATGTCTTTACTTCAACAAAGATACAATAATAATCTATGTTAAACCAAATTCACATTTAAATGTTATTATATCAACTTTATATACAAGATTATACACACAAGAAACAAGAAAAATTGAAAGACGTTATTGAAGTTGTCCTAGTCTGATCATAGAAAGTTGGTTCTCCACAGGTGATTTCCCTATGGCCAGCATCTTAGATACTTGATCCATGGTTGGACGTGAACGTGGATTTTGGCTCAAGCACGCAAATGCCAACCTTGTGACCAAGATCACTTCTTCATCAATTGGTTTTATAACTTGATGAGGTCGTTGATCTAAAACATCTATCAACAACATATTATAAGCCATTGGCCTTGTAGATGGTGACAAAAATAATGAAATGAGATCGCCAGGATGTTTTCCCATAATGATTTCCAAAGCAAGTACGCCAAAGCTGTATACATCACATTTCTCGTTCACTTCCATTGTTTGAGACAACTCTGCAAACAAATATATAAACCTATCAGTTATAATTTGCACAAATCAACAAGTTTCATTTTCAAAACTAAGGACGTGTTTGAATTAACTTATTTGAGTTTATTTACTGACATAAGCACTTGTGATATTGTTTGAGAGAGCTTATGGAAACAGTTTATGATATGTCCACAATTTTCGGCTTATTTTCATAAATTCGCTAAGATAACTTATGAAAACAACTTATCGCTTATATGACAACAAATTGACTTTGGTTTATTATTTGTTATAGAAATAATTTAAGTATAAGAGAAAATGGTTCTAACCTGGAGCTGCATAACCAAAGGTGCCTGCAAATTGGGTCCAACTATGTAAACCAGGCTTTAGAAACTTAGCTGTTCCGAAGTCTGAAACATGAGCTTCATAGTCAAGATTAAGAAGAATATTCTTGCTCGATATATCGCGATGAATTATAGGAGGCGAGCAATCATGATGCATATAGGACAAAGCATTGGCAACACCTCTCACAACATTCACCCTCTTTTCCCAATCAAATGCAATGGCTTGTGTCTCATTGTTTAGTATTTGATCTAAACTTCCACCTTCCATGAACTTGTATACCAAAAATGAGAACTTAGAATGTTGGCAATATCCATGAAGTTTTATAATGTTCCTGTGTTTGATTCTAGTCAAGGTTTCAATCTCACTCTTAAAAGACTTTGAACTGAAAAATGACATTTCTTCATGTGTTACCGAATGAAGCTTCTTCACGGCAAAAATCAAACCTGCAGACAACTCTGCCTTGTAAACATTTCCTTGACTTCCAACTCCAATAAGATATTTGTCATCAAAATTCTTAGTAGCTTCAATGATATTTTCAAACATCATTTTCCCATCATGACTCCATATGGAAAATAGTACTCCCCTTTGTGTTTCAACTTCTTCAGACCGGCTTTCTTCCTTTGGTTTTTCTTTACGACGCCAAATGTACATTGAAATTCCAACCAAGCACAACATTAATATTAAAGCTCCTAAAGCAAGGAATACCAATAGAAGCACTTTTTTGCTCTTTCTATTATGGTTTGTTGTACAAGGAACCAAGCCTGTGATATTTCCACACAAACGTTTGTTATTTTTGAATGACTCAAATGAAGCATGAAGAAAAGCAGGAATGTTTGGAAGTGGCCCTTCTAACTGATTATCTGATAAGTTAACAAAATCCAAAGTCCTTTGAAAATTTGGAGGAATGGTTCCTGAAAGCATGTTATGTGAGAGATTCAACATTGACAACTGCACCAAGTCTTCAAGAGATGTTGGTATTTTTCCATTCAAAAAATTTCCACTAAGATCAAGAGACTCCAAAGCTGGACCAAACTTAAAAGGAATACTCCCTTCAATTTTATTCCTGCTCAGGTTCAATTTTCGTAATCTCGGTAGCTTCATAACTTCTTTCGGTATTGTTCCACGCAACTCGTTTCCTCCAAGATCCAAGTCTTCAAGTCTTTGCAGCAATCCAATTTCAATTGGAATGTTACCATAGTAATGATTGTTACTAATCTCAAGTTCTTCTAATGATTTCATCTCTCCTAGTTCCTTCGGAAGTTCCCCCGTCAATTGATTCGATGAAAGATGAATCCTACCTAACTTGTTTAATCTAATAAATTCTAATGGTATACCACCAGAAATATTATTATTAGATATCTTGAATGTATCAAGATTAAGACACTTCCCCCAGTTTGATGAAATTTGACCATGAAATTTATTGTCACTCAGATCAATGTGCTTCAAATTCGGATATACACCGAAATCTTGTGCTATATCTCCTTCTATTTGGTTTACATGAAGTTTGATTCTTTCAATGCTAGAACAGTTTTTCAAACTTGTTGGTACTGGACCAGTGAAATGATTATGATCAGCATTGAGAAACGCTAATGATCCACCAGAGCATATATGAGGTGGCAAATGACCAATAAAATCATTCTCAGACACAACAAAGGAATACCAATTGGTAATGTTATAAAGACCTTGTGGAATTCTACCATAAAGTTTATTAGCAGATAATTCCAAAACAGTTAGCATCATCAAATTACCAATTGTGGTTGGAACAGTTCCAGAGAGATTGTTTTCT
The DNA here is from genome assembly GCA_037974735.1 of Cicer chorassanicum. Taxonomy (NCBI): domain Eukaryota; kingdom Viridiplantae; phylum Streptophyta; class Magnoliopsida; order Fabales; family Fabaceae; genus Cicer; species Cicer chorassanicum. The sequence goes on from JBBPBP010000003.1 coordinate 1,440,949, forward strand.
TGGAGAGTAAGGGTATCCAAGTTGATCAAATTTCCTATAGAAGCAGGAATTGATCCAGAAAATTTATTACTGTCCAAGTACAAAAAGATGAGATTTTTCATGTTACCAATAGTGGAAGGAATGGATCCAGAAAATTGATTACCATCAAGTGCAAGTAGATACAAATTAACCAAGTTTTGTACAGAATCAGGGATTGATCCAGAGAGATTATTTCTATCAAGGCTGAGTGAGGTCAAATTAGACATTTTCCATATAGTGTGTGGAATTTCTCCAGACAAAATTGTGTTATTAGAAAGGACAAGCATATTTAAATTGCTCATGTTACCAATTGTTTCTGGGATGCTACCAGATAGAGAGTTTCTTGACAAATCTAATAAATCAAGGTTTGTTAACAAACCAATTTCTTGTGGAATGGAACCAATTAGGTTACTATTTGCAATACCTAGATAATTTAATTTTTTCAAGTTTACAATGTCATGAGGAAAAGGGCCAAAAGACCAATTGTTGTCTCCTAAATCAAGAAATATTAGGTTGGTCAAATTACCAATGGAATTAGGAATTGGTCCACTTAGTTTACATACGGAGATATCAAGTATTTGTAAACTTGTTAATTTGCATATTTCTTGAGGGATGGAACCATCAAAATAATTTTTGGAAAATTTCATGATTTTTACACTAGACATGTTGCCAATTTGTGGGGGTATGGTTCCATAAAAGTGGTTTTGGGTGATGTTTATGGTATTGAGGTTGGGGAATGAAGAGAAGCTAAGAGAGTGAAGTGTACCTTTTATTCCATAATTTTCAAGACTTATGCCAGAGACAGAGTTTGATTTTTCACATTTAATACCTTGCCATTTGCATGGATTTGAGGTATTTGTCCAAGTTGACAAGAGAGTTTGACTATGGTTGTCAAAGCTATTTTTCCATTTCAACAGTGCTTTTGCTTCACTGTCTTCAGCCATAGTTTGTGGAAATGAAAGTGTTGAAAGGACACAGAGAATTATGAACAGAAATTGCCAGCTTGATAGAATCATGAACAACGTGGGTGCCATTATTCAAGTAGATGGATTTTTTGTTTTTTAATCAAAATTTGGCTGAAGAATGAGGATCTACGAAATTTTCGCAGATTTCATAAGCAATTAATAACCACGTGGGTATGTGTGAATGTTGCTTTGTTTTTTGTTTATGGGTATATTACTTGTGTTTATTTTGTTGAAAAAATGACTATGTGATCACATTTGGTGGTCAAAATAATTCAGACTCCAAGGTAAGGAAGGATATTTAGGGTGTGCGACGATTCAGTTCTTAGGACACAAAAATTTTAATTTTATAATATGAAATATTATATATTAAAAAAATGTAGTGGAAAAAATTATATAAAAAAATATTAAAATTTAAATGGTTCAATTTTTTTTTAATTTTAAATTTTAAATTTAAAAATTGTTGGGTCTTTATGGTTAAACATGTACAATAAGTAATAGATATATTTTATTCTTATATTAAAATTAGAATATTCTTAGATGATACTATACAATTGATACTTTTATCAATTATGATACTTTTATTATTCTTTGATCTCTAAAGTTTGAGAGAAGAAAAAAAAATTAAACTATTTTTCATAATTATTTATCTATATTTTCATCTCAAAAAATTATCTTTTACTGAGACGATGGTTGAATAAAATCTTCTAATATAAAAGTACATTTAATCGCATCAAAATAATTAAATTTATTATCTTTTTCTTAATTATAAAATTCAAAATAAACTGATTAATATGTATAATAAAATTTAATAAATTGATTAATATCACATCAAATATAATAATGATAAATTTTATTATTATTATATGACTTATAAAATAAATAAAGAATCTATATTAAAAAAATGCAACAACAAATTTCTTAGATACGGCCTGCAAGGTAGTATACAAAACATTTAATAGTGGATGGAGCTTAATGGCACGTTTTGATATTTTGTTTGTGAATTTTCACATTTTTTAGTGTTGTTTATATAGAAAGTGTAGGAATTTTCTGTAGGGGTGATTTAGAAATCATTAAAGAGGTTCTTTGGAGTATTGGGATTAGTGTTTTAAACTAGATCAATTATCGATTTGCCAAAGGTAAATAGGTTGTTGGATCATTAGTTGAACTATTAGATTATTAGTTGAGTGTTTGATGTAATCGGATTAAATAGGAAAATTCGATTGTTTAACGAGGTTTATCATACGATTTGGCCTTAAAAATGTCCTAAAAAAATGAAAATATTTCTATAAAAGATTGCTCAAAAGTGTCTCTTTTACTAATGATAATTGTGTCTATTGTAGGATGGTTCAAATGGTTGCCAATCAAACTATATTGATTTATTTCATATAAAAGTAGTTTTTCAAAGCACACACTAATTAATCAATATGCAATATAAACACATAAAATCTATCACAAATGAATAAAGTATTTTAACTAATTTTGGCTAATAGTTGAAGGAGTGGGAGGAGTTAAAAAAAATAAGATTTAAGTCTTGGTAAAGGAAAAAATAATAAATATCATAGCAATTAATATATTTATATTTGTCAATGAATGAACAAATAAATAAATAACATGTTTCTCACGCACTATAAAAATATTTGTCGAGGAAAGAGAAACATGAGACCGATCAAGAATGTAGTGCCAGAAATAGATAGAAAAATATAAGGAAAAAAAATAGTTTTGGGACCATTGAATATTTTGATCATCTATGATCTAACAGCTATTCCTTCTTATATAAAAAAGAAAATCTAACAACTATTCGTCTATTTCTACTTTTGTTTGCTTCTCATTATTCGTGCTTCTTGAACGTTGACTTAGAATGCCAACAACAACAACCATTTAGGAGTGGCAATAGTTTAATTGACCCTTTTGGAAAATAATAATGAACTAGATCTCATGTGTTAGAGATTTATTTTCAAAAATTTAGTAAGTATTAAAAATTATACGATATATAATTTATAGATTTTTTTAAAATTAGTTATTTATAAATCTCATTTTTTATTTTATTTTGTGAGTTAACACTCTTATTAAACAAATTTTATATCTTAATAACATAATTACAATGACTTAGATATCAAATCAAATACAATAGTTGTATTTACAATTTTATTTTACACAATTTTATTTGTAAATATCATCTCAAAATAATAATAATTAATTAGATTTATGAATTATAGAGAAGGAAATGGACATTAAAGTGCTAGTCACGTCACAAAATAATAAATTGAAAAAATATTAAAAGTGACATTAGCATATATAAAATTCACAAGGCAACTAAAGAAATTAAAAAATGATTGTATGATTTGAATTTATAGTAATAATTACTTTCCTTTCTACGATAATAGATTATCTTAAAGGGAAAAAATTCAAACTAAAACAAATGTATAACTTAAGTGTAGCTTAAAAAAGATATTAAATAAATTCGATTATAAAAATCTGTGCATTTATAATATAATAATTCTGGAACCCGATAGAAACTTTGTTTTTATTGTATTAGTGTGAAAAGCAACTTCACTCTTCAAGATAAGTGATTCATCCGTCTCATTTTAAATATCTCATTTGAGGTGTGTACAATTCTTTAGAAAATGATTTGTTGATTTGATTTCAATGACAAAATATTTTATTTACTCAAATATTTTTATTAATTGCAGTTAGCGGAAAAATTTGATGAGTTGAAATATAATAAATAAAAGTATTAGTGGAAAAAAGTAAAATGACAAATAATTTGAGACGAAAAGAAATAGCAAATGAGACATTTAAAATGAGATGGAGGAAATAATTGTTTCTTTGTAAACTTGACTTTTCATAATGGAATAACAATTTATAAATTTGTGAAAAATCTAAAACATTTTGTTAAAACCTAATTTGTAGCCTCCATCTGTTTATCTTTAGTTCACATGCCTCTTGTGTCGGGTCTTTTTTGTTGAGTTATATGAACCAAAAACAACAAATATAATGTCACTCATGATACAATTATAACGCATAAGGAAATATTGAAATTTGATTTCGAGAACGTAAAGTTAAAAATATGAATTAGAGGTTTCAAATTAATGTAGACAAATGTGTTGTTATTATTGTTCCTTAATTACTGTGAAAACTTTAATTTTCCAAGAATTGTGTAAATTTTAACCATTGTCCAGTTAGTTTATTCCGCTAAAAAAAATATGCATTGTAACAATGGATCTACTTTGAATGACGGAAATTAGGAACTATCAAGATCATATGGTTTAAAAAAAGAAGAGAAAATGGTCTAATAAGAAGTGACTGAAATGAGACAAAACGTATGATTTGTTGAATGGAACATCAATAATTGACATCGACATAAATTGAATAAAGTAGATTTTTTTATTATTGATACTGTAAATGAAAGATAATATAAAAATTATGTAACTAAATATTATACATAAAATGGAACAAGCATTTCCAGTGGCTAACAATCTCCTGTGGAAGAAGAAGATGTTCGTGAAGGAGAAAAATATGCTAAAGTCAGTTATTCAAATGAATGTTAGCATTAGTTGCATTTCATTAAACACGACAAAAGCATGTCTCGAGGTTGTGGTATCGTGTCTTCTTGAATCTTGGTTCAACCAAGAAAAAAATACTAGATATTTGGACTTACATTGGAAATGGTTATAGAATAAATTCATATTTAATAAATGATAAATAGATAATAGAGAAACGCTTATTGCATTATGAGCTATTATTAATGTTTGTTTTTTGTTGATGAAATGAAATGTAATAGATGAAATGAAATTATGTACTATATTAAAAATAGAAAGAGAATAGATTCTAGCTATGACAACTAAACAAATAAGTGAGGTGACACAAATAGAGTAATGCAGCATAAAATATGATTAAGTGTCAAATGAATGATTTGGAAATCTATTTTAATATATTATAATAGATCGTTTTGGAAAATAATACCTATGTCACGTGATTATTTTTTTATAGAATTTTTTTTAATACTTATCTACAAAAATTTTAAGATGATAATACCTATAAAATAATATAACTTATGATATATATCTTTTTGTAAGTTACAGTTCACTCCTCCACAATTTAAGTGTACGAGTTTAGTATTAGACTATTTAATAAAAAAAGAAAAAAAATCTAAAATTACTCTTTAGCTGTCCTTATTTATGTCTTCCATTACAGAAGGTGAGGAATTAGCATAGATCCCCTAAGCTAAGTTTTCCATAGATAGAGAAGAAATGGTTCGATCCACTTTTTGTCTTCATCACTTTCTTGTTTCATCTCTTCTTATTTTCACTTTTTTGCTCAATCATGTTCATGCCACCAAAAAGGTAAGTCACACTTTTGCTTCTTAATTGCACATATACATAGTAATGAACTTAATTACTACATTGTAATTAAGATAATGATTTCATAATATTTTGGTTAATTTTCATTAATTTCATAAGCTATTGTTTTTTTATGATCCTATTTACAGTGCTACATTGTATACTTGGGAACACATTCACATGGTCCAATCCCTTCCTCTGTTGACCTTGAAATTGCTACATCTTCTCATTATGATTTACTTGCTTCAATCTTAGGAAGGTATATATATAAATAATTAATTAATGAGAAAACCATTATAAAAAATTTCTTAATCTTTTCTATAGAAGAAATTATATATTGATTGACTAATGTATATTTATTTGATAATTAATTCACAGCAAGGAGAATGCCAAAGAAGCAATTATTTATTCATATAACAAACACATCAATGGATTTGCAGCTATACTTGAAGATGAAGAAGCTGCACAAATTGCAAGTGAGAAACATAATTACCATGATTCCAATGTTATAAACATTTTGTAGATCTAGTGTTTTTATGTTTCAATTAAACAAATTTATGCAGAAAATCGAAAGGTGGTATCTGTGTTTTTGAGCAAAGAGCACAAATTGCACACTACTCGTTCATGGGAATTTCTTGGATTGCGTAGAAATGATTTGAACTCAGCTTGGCAAAAGGGAAGGTTTGGTGAAAATACAATCATAGCTAACATCGATACAGGTAGTACTAAACTTTACTACTACAATTATTCTCTATAATCCAATCAAAATCTTTATTTAGTTATAATAATAATTTTTAGAGCAACATTTCTATTAAGAAATATAGAGGGTATCTTGTGACATGACATATATCATACTTCCTCCAACTTTGGATAAAAGAAAAAATTTAAGAATTTTGTCTAAATTTAGGCTAAATATATATACCTTTTCATATTTATTATTTCATAAGTATATGTATTTTTTTCTTATATTTAAAGTAAAAGAAAATAAATTGTTTACATGTGGAGTGAATGGATTATTTGATGAATGAATCCTTTCACGTATATTTTTTTTGACAACTTTTTTGATTTATGAATGATGTTATTTTTTCAGTTGGAGTTTAGAGTATTTCTTATATTCATATTAATACAATTTGTCTTTGTTTATTAAAAAATTTATTCATTCTCATTGATAGTTATGTTTATTCGAATTCGGATTCTCTGCAATAAAGAGAATCTAACATGTACATAATCAAAATATTAGTGGTTGTTCGACCATGATTAGACAATCTAAAATAATACTAATTTTTATTTTATAATTTAAAATGTCAATTATCTGATCACGATCGAACGACTAATGTTCTAACTCCGTGAAATCTCTAGTTTGCTGATCAATTTTTGGTAGCTTGCTTGTGATGTGTTTTTTCACTTCGGCCACTTTTTATTGTATTCAAACTCTGCATTAACTTTGATAAAAAAAACAAAAATGCATTAATTAGGCATTACTTGTGCAAAAGTTAATCCCCTTTTCCTTTAAAAAAATGTTGCTTATAGAAACCATTTGCAACTTGTTTTGGATTTGAGTGAACTTTGCAATATAACAAAATATAATAAAAATATAGTTACTACTTTACAATTGGTCCCTTCAGAAAAATGAGTCAAGCTCCGCCACTAAATAAAACAGTACTACTACTAATAGTAAGATGTTTGTGGTCTCGTGTGATAAATTATTCGAAGTCTTCACTAATAATACTAGTATAACCTTTGTGGCTCTAGTCCGTCAATAATGACATATATAATAATATTTGTTATACAACTATTGGACGCATTGCCTTTTTCATAGTATAGTATTTTTTTATTGACCTACTAAATAGGAGACAAAATCAACAAGATGCTTTCATGAGGTCTTAGTTTATACCAAAGTATTGTATTTTATTTTACCACAATATCCCGTGCTTAGTTCATTCTTTGAAATTTGCGAAAGGGAGGATTACACGTTGAAATAATTAAGTCAAGTAGCTCACAACTTACAACGATTCCAATTCTGTCTTTTTTATTATTTATTATATTTTATGAAAAAATGAAGATAACATTGAATATTCAATATTATAATCTTGCATGTGAAAGATCTGTTGGATAAATAATCTCAAAGTTAAGAATTTATATAATAGGTGTTTGGCCCGAATCGAAGAGTTTTAGCGACAAAGGAATAGGCCCGGTCCCTGCAAAATGGCGTGGACGTAATATCTGTCAAATTAACAAACTTCGAGGTTCAAACAGACTTCCATGTAACAGGTTATCTTTCAACATGCTTCCCCCTCTTACATGTTAATGTGCCACTTCATATCGGAAAAATAACGAACATCCTTTTTAAATATAAAATAAAAATGAATATATCATTTTTTTTCCACTTTCTCCGTTGATGTGTTAATCCGTGCGTTATACAGATAAATTATCATCTCAATAAACTATCTTCACTAAAAATTAATATACGAGCTTTATGAATAAATAATACAATGACAAAATAATCTACTATTGATATAATTCTCTTATATTTGAGATCAGATAGAAAAAGAGATTATTTCAATGGATATATTTCAATTGTAGAAAGTTTTACGTTTTTTTTTTTTTTGTAAATTTTAATGACAAAATAACCTACCATTTTTTTCTAAGACTCTAAATCTTAATATTTCATGGAACTTTTTTTTCCTTACATCTATAACGTTTGGTTAATCGTGTGTAAAAATATAGTTAATTTATTTGAATAGATGATTAATTTAAGTCGAATTGAATATTATGATGAATTATGTAGTTGAATTTATTATATTTTTTTTATCGCGATTTAAATTAATCATCTATTCAAATGAATGAACCACAATTTTACACGGGATTAATCATATTTTGTGCGGATGAATAAAAATTGAGTGTCTATATAACATTATGGTCAAACCTTAGCTTTGACAATTACACTTTCATTTCAAAACTCTTTCCACCTATGATTCCTCTTTGAATCTCATTCAGGAAAAGAAAAAAACTTTGAATTCCTGTTTTAATGTGACTTAGAACAAATCTTGTAACCTGCCGTCCAACTCAAAATCACACTTGGTAAAATTGAAATTTTATGTGACTAGGGAAATAATTGTTACAATTGGATAGCAGATATGCCAATGTTTTTAAAATTTTGGGTTCTGAACTAATATTATTAAAAAAAATATTAAAAAAATATTAAAAAAATATTAAAAAAATATTAAAGAACTAATATTATTAAAAAAAATATTAAAAAACTCAACAATACAAAATTAGTCTGAGTCAAGGAATGTTTCCCTCTTATAAATACATTTTTAAACCATTTTTTGTTTATTAATTTGCACAACCAGGAAGCTAATTGGAGCAAGGTTTTTCAACAAAGCATATGAATCATCAAACGGAAAACTCCCTCGTTCACAACAAACAGCACGTGACTTTGTAGGGCATGGTACTCACACTCTATCAACAGCTGGTGGAAACTTTGTTCGAGGTGCAAGCATTTTTGGCATTGGAAATGGTACTATAAAAGGTGGTTCACCAAGATCAAGAGTTGCAACCTACAAAGTATGTTGGTCTCTAACAGATGCTGCTAGTTGTTATGGTGCTGATGTGTTAGCTGCTATTGATCAAGCCATTAGTGATGGTGTTGATCTCATTTCTGTTTCTGCTGGAGGCACATCTAGTACAAATTCTGAACAAATTTTCACTGATGAGATTTCAATTGGTGCATTTCATGCACTTTCTAGAAATATTTTATTAGTTGCTTCTGCTGGAAATGAGGGACCAACACCTGGTAGTGTTGTTAATGTTGCTCCTTGGGTATTCACTGTTGCTGCTAGTACATTAGACAGAGACTTCAGCAGTACTATAACCATTGGCAATGAAAGAATCACGGTATAATGATCTCTCCTTGTTCTCCTTATTGTTGTGACAAATTATTGTTGTTTTTATAGCTTTGGAATTAATTGTGTTCATATTTCTATTACTAGGGAGCCAGTCTTTTTGTTAACTTGCCACCTAACCAGTCTTTTACTCTAGTGGAATCTACTGATGCTAAATTTGCCAATGCGACAACTCGTGATGCGTAAGTGTAATTCTAAAAGTCTATGGATCTCTACCGTAGTTGTATGTCACTTGTGAGAACTGTTACATCTATACAGATAAATTTACTCTCACTAAATCTAAGTGTTTCTATAGTTGCATAGTGCAACTGCAATACAGGATCTTAATCCATTTAAAAAATTTACTTTAAAATAACGTGTATGTTTGTTAACGACCTCAACTCTTTTTATGGTTTCTTATTTTTCCAAATCACAATTTTGGTCCTACTTTTACTTTTACTTTTGATCTCCCAAAATTGTGAAGTTTTGAAACTTTTGGTTCCTAAAAACTGTCAATTTTGAAAAAGAGGAGACTTAAGTTTCAAAATTCAGGAGTTTAGGAGATTAAAAGTGCAATCAAAGAAGTAAAAAATAAAAAGCCAAAATAATGAATTTAGATAAATAAGAGGACCAAAACACAATTACTAAACTATTGTTTCTTACACTTTTTTATATTGTTGCAGTCGGTTTTGTAGACCAAAAACACTTGATCCTGCGAAAGTGAATGGCAAAATAGTGTCATGTGTTCGAGAAGGGAAAATAAAATCAGTGACTGAGGGTCAAGAAGCTTTATCTGCAGGAGCAAAAGGAATGCTTTTGGAAAATCAACCAAAAGTTAATGGGAGAACACTTCTGTCTGAGCCTCATGTTTTGTCCACAGTAGCCTATCCGCAAAACCATTCAAGAACAAAACCTGGTCGTTTAGACATAACTGCCACGTAATAATTAATTATATATACCCTTCTTTTAATAAGCTTTTATATAAAATTGTGACATTATTAAATTACATAGGTTACAAAATGAATGGCACCATTTATATACAGATAAATATATTTTTATTTTGCAGGGATTCAATAAAGTCAGGTACTATAATAAGGTTGTCACAAGCAAAAACTTTCTATGGAAGAAAGCCAGCTCCAGTTATGGCTTCATTCTCATCTAGAGGACCAAATAACATTCAGCCATCAATACTCAAGGTGTTATTCACTTTGATTTGTTTTATATGCTTGTTACTCCTATTGTCCCTTTTTATTACCACTCTTTTACTTTTACACATGTGTTACAAAAAATAGATAGTAAATTTTTTGTGTTTGAAATATAAGTAGATATTCTTGTAATACTCTTTGTATATGAAAGTGGTCAACTTTGACTTTTCATCTATTATGATAAATTAGTAGTATCAATAAAGAACATGTTTGAAAATAATAATAAATACATCTAATAATTTGAAAATAAATTTATATTTAGGAACATTATTTTTTTACAAATGATGCTTATAGTTAGAAACCCGATAGAATATATAATACTCCTTAATTGTTTTGATTTTTCAATGAAATTGATTGCTTTTGTTTTTTTTCCAGCCTGATGTAATTGTGCTTTTGTTTTTTTTCCAGCCTGATGTAACTGCGCCAGGTGTAAACATACTTGCTGCCTATTCATTGTTTGCAAGTGCATCTAATTTACTAACAGACACTCGTCGAGGTTTTCCATTCAATGTAATGCAAGGAACTTCTATGTCTTGTCCTCATGTTGTTGGCATTGCTGGACTAATCAAAACACTTCATCCTAATTGGAGTCCAGCAGCTATTAAATCAGCTATCATGACCACTGGTATTTTCTCTCATCATTCCCACAAACTATATATAGGAGCACATCTTACATGCAGTTAACAAATTTGGACAGTCCATTTAAGATCAAACAGTTCATATTTTAAGGTCGGATTTTTACTAATTTTAAATCTAAAATCTGAACTTAAAATCTAGATCGTCTGATTTTGATTGAACTGTCTTGATGTGCCTAACCATACTATAGTCAAAGGGTGTTGACTGCAGGCAACCTAATCTCATCCTAGAAATGTCTAATTTTAAGATGATTACTAACTAATGCAAAATATGTGGGGTTGCAGCAAGCACAAGAGATAACACAAACAAGCCTATACGTGATGCATTTGATAAGAAACTGGCAAATCCATTTGCTTATGGTTCAGGACATGTTCAACCCAACAGTGCAATAGATCCCGGACTTGTCTATGATCTAACCATTGTTGATTACTTGAACTTCTTATGTGCTTCTGGATACAACCAACAACTCATTTCATCACTTAATTTCAACATGACATTTAAATGTTCAGGATCTCATAGCATAGAAGACTTAAACTACCCTTCAATCACATTACCGAATCTTGGGTTAAATGTTGTTAATGTGACACGTACAGTCACCAATGTTGGGCCACCAAGTATATATTTTGCAAAAGCCCAATTGCCTGGATATAAAATTGTTGTTGTTCCAAACTCTTTGAGTTTCAATAAAATTGGTGAAAAGAAGACATTCCAAGTTATTGTGCAAGCAACAAATGTGACACCAAGGAGGAAATACCAATTTGGGGATTTGCAATGGACAAATGGAAAACACATTGTTAGGAGTCCTATCACAGTTAAGCGCAAATAAACAATCTCTTCAAAACTCATTCTGTCAAGATATTACAATGTGGAATGCACATGCCAGTGTATTTGAGTATTAGGAGTTCGTGTTATCAATAGGCCGTGAGGCTTTTGTTATTTTATCCTTCTTTGGTTGTCTATGTATCTTAATATAGTGTATTTTGTAATCATTATCAATAAGTGGCAGTGCAAGTAGGGATTCTGAAAGCTTATTTATGCAGCTAGTCAGACTATATTAGGCTCTGTCACCTTTTTTAGGAGGGGAGGGCTTGTGTGGGAGGAGAGTAGGAAAAAATAAAAATAAAATTTCACCTTTTTTAGAGAGCATTTTTGTAGAGAATGGTAAATGAATGCTTTTGATTAATATATATTTTCAACAATGAGAGTAATATAACAACATAGATTGGATTTGATTCATTTGAAGAATTTATCAAAGCACTTCAAAATCCTCCTCCAATGCAATTGTTGAGTTCTCCCAAATTAGGAGGATTTTGTATTATAAAGAAAGATAAACCCCCCAAACCTCTTCCCTACCAAATACCAAATCCTTTCATCTTTCCACTTCATCCTTCCTATTTTTCAAAGCCCTCTCCCCTCTCCTCCTAAACTCCCAAACACATCCTTATAGATTGATTCTTATTTATGTATTTGTCATTAGGTAACTAGTTCAAGTAGAGAATTTTGGATTAATCTCTTACAAACTAATGATAATACAAACTAATGATAAGTATTATTTTGGCACAATAAAGTCACACCATAATAGCCGCACTGTGTAAATTTTTTTACACTATTAGTGCATAAAAATTAAATTCATTTACAAAATTAAAGAAGTTCTAATTCAACCTAGATGCTATATTGCTGAATCCACATAAACTTTTCAAAAGTCAAAATTATAATGCACGAACACACGACTTCAAAATTATGATTCATCTTGTTGTCTAATGCTAAATTATAATACCAGTATCACATATTAACTGATTAATTAGAACATTATGATTACAAAATGAAAAATAAAATTGCATCACTGAATAGTGCATTTTTCATTAACTTTATTGGTAAAAAAATATATAATGAAATAAAACAGGAATGAAGGAGAATAGGAATGAAGAAAAAGAAAAACCTGAGCATGGTTTGACATTGTGGCTGGTAGAATAAGAAGGTGGTGGAACCACCGAAACAGAAGAGTATCGCCGGAGACGAAGAAGCAGCAGAAACGCTGGTTAGGACTTTTGTTTCAGGCTGCGAAGCGAGTTTCACGAGTTAACCGAAAACTGAAACAAAGAAACGTCATTTTATCATTGTTTATTTCTCAGGTTTATTATTTTTCCTTCCAAAAAATAAATATATGAAATAAATTATGTTTTACTATTGTACCAAAAAAACAATATGTTTTGCTCACACTCAACTCTTTAAAACAAATGTATTTCACTTTATTCAATTTTACCATAAACAATTTTTTTAACAAAAAAAGAGGAATAATTTAATGGTAGAAAATAATTTCAAATTATGATTTTAAGAAATTTTATCTTCCCTGTCAATTTTTTTAGATCTCTTTATATAACTTTTATTAAGCTAAAAGATAACTAATTTAGAACATTTTAATGTTAATTTTTTGTTAATTTTATGAATTTAAAAGATAAAATTCAATTTTAAATAACCTTTCATCTTTTACTGCTCTATAATTTTCCATGAGATGTCACTGCAGTAATAAAAGTGTGATCTTTTCAACTTCAAGATGAAGTTCAAATCCCCTCCAAAACACAAACGTGTAACATATATTTATTGTTGATTTGTTTCAAGAAAGATGTAAAACCAAATTCACATTTAAATGTTATTATATTAACTTTATATACAAAGCTTACAATAACACAAGAAAAATACAGAGATGTTACTGAAGTTGTCCTAATCTGATAATGGAAAGTTGGTTCTTCAAAGGTGATTTTCCTATTGCAAGCATTTTAGATACTTGATCCATGGTTGGACGAGAACGTGCATTTTGACTCAAGCAAGCAAATGCCAACCTTGTAATCAAGATCACTTCTTCATCAATTGGTTTTATAACTTGATGAGGTCGTTGATCTAAAACATCAATCAACAACATGTTATAAGCCATTGGCCTTGTAGATGGTGACAAAAATAATGAAATGAGATCGCCAGGATGTTTTCCCATTATGATTTCCAAAGCAAGTACGCCAAAGCTGTAAACATCACATTTCTCGTTCACTTTCGTTGTTTGGGCCAACTCTGCAAACAAACATATAAACTTATTAGTTATATTTTGCACAAATCAACAAGTTTGAATACTAAAGATATGTTTGAATTGCTTATTTCAGTTTATCTACTAACATAAACACTTGTGTGAGACTATTTGGTATAGCTTATGAAAATAGAATATGACATGCATTTTCAACTTATTTCCATAAATTTTTTGTGATAGTCTATGAAAAACAACTTATAGTTTATATGAAAAAAGTTTACTTTATTTTATCTTTTGTAATAAAAAATGTTTAAAGTTTAAACATAAGGGAAAATGGTTCTAACCTGGAGCTGCATACCCAAAAGTGCCTGCAAATTGGGTCAAACTATGTAATCCAGGCTTTAGAAACTTAGCCGTTCCGAAGTCAGAGACATGAGCTTCATAGTCAAGATTAAGAAGAATATTCTTGCTCGATATATCGCGATGGATTATAGGAGGTGAGCAATCATGATGCATATAGGACAAAGCATTGGCCACACCTTTGACAACGTTCACCCTCTTTTCCCAGTCAAATGCACTGGCTTGTGTGTCATTGTTCAGTGTTTGATCTAAGCTTCCACCTTCCATGAACTTGTAAACCAAAAATGAGAACTTAGAATGTTGGCAATATCCATGAAGTTTTATAATGTTCCTGTGTTTGATTCCTGTCAAGGTCTCAATCTCACTACGAAAAGACTTTGAACTGACAAATGACGTTTCTTCATCTGTTACCAAATGAAGCTTCTTCACAGCAAAAACCATACCTGCAGACATTTCTGCTTTGTAAACATTTCCTTGACTTCCAACTCCAATAAGATATTTGTCATCAAAATTCTCAGTAGCTTCGATGATATTTTCAAACATCATTTTCCCATCATGACTCCATATGGAAAATTGTACTCCCCTTTGTGTTTCTACTCTTTCGGACCGGTTTTCTTCCATTGGTTTTTCTTTTCGACGCAAAATATACATCAAAATTCCAACCAAACAGAACACTAATATTAAAGCTCCTAAAGAAGGGAATACCAATAGAAGCACTTTCTTGCTCTTTCTATTATGGTTACTTGCACAAGGAGCCAAGCCTGTGATATTTCCACATAAACCTTTGTTATTTTTCAATAATTCGAATGAAGCATGAAGAAAAGCTGGAATATTTGGAAGTGGCCCTTCCAACTGATTATCTGATAAGTTAACAAAATCCAAAGTCCTTTGAAAATTTGGAGGAATGGTTCCTGAAAGCATGTTATGTGAGAGATTCAACATTGACAACTGCACCAAATCTTCAAGAGATGTTGGTATTTCTCCATTCAAAATATTTCCACTAAGATCAAGAGACTCCAAAGCTGGACCAAACTTAAAAGGAATACTCCCTTCAATTTTGTTTCTGCTCAAATTCAATTTTCGCAACCTCGGTAGATTCACAACTTCTTTTGGAATCGTTCCACGCAACTCGTTTCCTCCGAGATCCAAGTCTTCAAGTCTTTCCAGCAATCCAATTTCTGTTGGAATGTTACCATAGTAATGATTGTTGCTAATCTCAAGTTCTTCCAATGATTTCATCTCTCCGAGTTCCTTCGGAAGTTCCCCGGTCAATTGATTCGAAGAAAGATGAAGCCTACCTAGCTTGTTTAATCTAATAAGTTCTAATGGTATACCACCAGAAATATTATTATTAGATATCTTGAATGTATCAAGATTAAGACACTTACCCCAATTTGATGAAATGGTACCATGAAATTTATTATCACTCAAATCAACATATTCCAAATTCGGATACACACCAAAATCTTCTGCTATATCTCCTTCTATTTGATTTACATGAAGTTTGATTCTTTCAATGCTAGAACAGTTTTTCAAACTTGTTGGTACTGGGCCAGTGAAATGATTATGATCAGCATTGAAATACACTAAGGATCCACCAGAGCATATATGAGTTGGCAAATGACCAATAAAATCATTCTCAGACACAACAAAGGAATACCAATTGGTAATGTTATAAAGACCTTGAGGAATTCTACCATAAAGTTTATTTGCAGCTAATTCCAAAACAGTTAGCATCATCAAATTACCAATTGTGGTTGGAATAGTTCCAGAAAGATTGTTTTCTTGGAGAGTAAGGGTATCCAAATTGATCAAATTTCCTATAGAGTCAGGAATTGATCCAGAAAAATGATTAATGTCCAAGTATAAATAGATGAGATTTGTCAAGTTTCCAATTGTGGAAGGAATGGTTCCAGAAAATTGATTGTCATCAAGTGCAAGTTCATTCAAATTAACCAAGTTTTGTACAGAATCAGGTATTGAGCCAGAGAGATTATTTTTATCAAGATAGAGCACGGTCAAATTAGACATTTTCCATAAGGTGTGTGGAATTGGTCCAGACAACATAGTGTTATTAGAAAGAACAAGTTGATTTAGTTTACTCATGTTACCAATTGTTTCAGGAATAGCACCAGATAGAGAGTTTCTTGACAAATCAATAAAAGCTAGGTTTGTCAAAAAACCAATTTCTTGAGGAATTGAACCAATTAGGTTACTATGTGCAATTCCTAGATAATTTAATTTGTTTAATTTTCCAATCTCAGGAGGAATAGGGCCACCAGACAAATTGTTGTCTCCTAAATCAAGAAACATTAGGTTGGATAAATTTCCTATGGAATTAGGAATTGCTCCACTTAGTTTACATAATGAAAGATCAAGCTTTTGTAAACTTTTTAATTTGCACATTTCTTGAGGGATGGAACCATCAAAAGAATTTAAGGAAAAATTCAAAATATTTACTCTTGACATATTGCCAATTTGGGGGGGTATGGTTCCATAAAAGTGGTTTTTGTAGATGTTTATGGTAATGAGGTTGGGGAATGAAGAGAAGCTAAGAGAGTGAAGTGTACCTTTTATTCCATAATTTTCAAGATTTATGCTAGAAATGGAGTTTGATTTGTCACATTTAATACCTTGCCAATTGCATAGATTTGAGGTATTTGTCCAAGTTGACAAAAGAGTTTGACTATGGTTGTCAAAGCTATTTTTCCATTTCAACAATGCTTTTGCTTCACTGTTTTCAGCCATAGTTTGTGGGAATGAAAGTGTTGGAGGGATACAGAGAATTATGAACAGAAGTTGCCAGCTTGATAGAATCATGAACAACGTGGGTGCCATTATTCAAGTAGATAGAAATGTTTGGAAATGTTTTTTTTTAATCAAGATTAGGCAGTATATATTGGTTGATGCGTTTGTAAATTTTTGTATCAATGTATTAATTTGGTTGATACTTATAATTTAAAAATCCAATTGTTATTCGTTTAAAAGAATAACCACGCTGGTTTGTGTGAATGTGATTACTTTAAAAAAAAATAAAAGTGGGTGTTTTTCATGTGATCACACTTGCTGGTCAATTTAAGTCTGACTCAAAGGTTGTCTAGTGTACAAAACATTTATCAGTGGACGGAGCTTAATGGTAAATTATTTAATGATTATGTTATTGAATTTTCACTATTTTTAATTAAGTTATCTTCACGGGGTAAAAAGCGGAAACTACAACTAAAGTTTCTCTACTATAAATTGAGGTGCCATTAATTTGTCTTAAATTCTATATATAAATAAAATTGAAAACTAAATCTCTAAAAAAAAAAAAAAGCAGAAACTAACATCTTAATTTTTCAAAAAAAAATTAAAATTAGTATTAGTTATTATGTTAAAAAATATTATCCATGTTTGAACGTATGCCTTTTAATTCTTTAATTTAACCTTTAATTCAAAAATTATTAAACATTGACGTGTTAGTATTAGGTTTGTCAAAAATTATTTTGTAGAGTTTGAAGGGTGTTTGTTTCAGATTTTTTTTAAAAATCATTTTGTCAAAAAAAATCATTTTTTGGCTAAAAATAAAAAGCTAAAAATATTACCTTCCACATTAGCTACATGAGAGAGAAAGATGCCACAAATTCAATTTATGGTCAATTTTTTCTATCGTATAAATATTCTCCATTATTTTAGATATTTTATATAAAGTATTTTCTAGTAGCAAAACAATGAAGGTATTTAAATTGGTAAATAAAAGGTTTGATTTTGTTGTTAGTATTAGTTTTGAAAAACGAAGGGAGGAAGAGCTAGAGGGAGGGGGTAGTAGATAAAACAAAGACGTAGAGAGATATGACTTAGAGAATGACAGAGATTAATGTATTATAAAAGTCATGTCCTTTATGGTAATTTGTAGTTTAAAAAATCACTTTTATAAAATTGTATACAAACATATTAAAAATCATTTAAAAAAAAGTCATTTTTATGATAGTAATGAAACGGAAATAAAAAAATCATTTTTAAATAAATCTCTATAAAATAATCTCTAAATTTTTTAAACTAAAAATCATTTTTTTAAGCTCAAACAAACGCACTCATTATCAAAAAAAATATATATAAACTTTGTAAAAATATTAATAATGGTACCATTAATCATCTAAAACCTGTTTCTACTCCAACAACAGCAACAGCTACCATTTACGACTGTGTGATAGTTTAATTACGACTTAAATATGAAATTAATTTTTATTAAAATTAATTTTAATATATGTAAAATAAAATATTTAGTTTAATTCTTTGTAAAATGTAAACATTTAGGACCCGGGATAAAGTAATCAAAAACTTTAAATAATTGCAACAAGATTTTCTTATCCTTAATTTGAGGTGGGTTAAAATAATCCGTTTCTCAAGCGTATATGATTCTTCGTGTTTCTCTCTTCCTCTAGACTCGTCGTGTTCGAGTCTAACCTGTTGCACTCTTCCAATTTTATTTTATTTTTATTTTTTTTTCATATTTGCACTAATTTCTGATGGGTGAATTTAGGTTGATTTCCTTTTTTTTCATATATGATGTTTTTGGTTGATTTCTTATTTATTTTATTCTATAACAATATAAAAAAAAATTGATGAAAAATTATAATTATTTTCCTTTCAAGATAATGTTATGATAGTAAGTGAAGTAACAATATCAATTATAAGAAAGGGGGGTTTGAATTATAATTGCCCTTTTAAAAATTTCCTGTTTTGAAACTAAAAAATTACTCAAGATTGATCTTGGTAATACGAAGAACGATCTTGGTTAGTGTAAAACAGCAATATTGATTTTATCAGTGAAAAAGCTTATTGCAAATCAAGTAATAAATAAGGATAGAGATAGAGAGATTACTCAAGCATATATCCTGGTTCACCCAACTTGGGCTACGTCCAGTCATCACAAATGTGAGATTTTCCACTAAGTGCTCAAGACAAGATTGTTCTTGGTTGTTACACAACTTTCGTAGATCAATCTTGATCTTTACACAACTTCTACCTTTCTACCTTAGAAAGGATTTCCAGATTTTCCTTAGCCTATTTCAGTATGGAATTTACAAATGACCTTTTATAACATAAAAGGATTTCTACACACTTTTCAAGCTATGATGATACACTAGCTTTGTATTACAATATGATGATGAAGATGTTTTGAATCTTAATATTTACTCAACTCTTGTTTGAGAAATAGATTCTGAAACTTAGGATTAGAATGTTACTGATTTCACCACAACACAAAGAAAACAGATTTTCGAGCCAAGGAATGAAACTCTGAGTGAGCTTGAATATGAATGTAAATTGATGCTTTTCTTGGCACTTTGAGTTGTGTTTTGTTCTTCATCTTGATGCTGTATTTATAAGCTTCAATAGAGGCTTTGGACAGCTCTCATAGCCGTTGGAATGAAGCCAGCTGTCATAGGGCAGTATGTGAACTAAAGCAGACCAAAAGCAAGAGTGAAGAAATTGAATCCAGGAGTGTTCTTGCAGTCCAGGATCGATCCTCAGATTACTTAAGTATGTTCTGACTTTGTACTCGATCCAGTACTGTTTTGCAGAGGTTGCTTGTGTGCTATTTTGAGTCAGTTGTGCAGCCTTGATTTGATAGTACAACTGTACTTTTACAGCCTGTACCTGTACTTGTGTTTGTACAACATGAGGAATGATCTTGCTTCTTTGTAATCCTTCATGAGGCTTGTCTTTGATTCTTCAAACTTGGGCTGATTCTATTTTAGGCCTTTCTTAGTTTATCCTTGATAAAGATATCAGATTGACAAAGCTTCTTGGATTGCAGTCTTCAGCTCGAGATTGATCATTCTTGATTCTGAGGATCAATCTTCGTTTTTGTGGAAGTCTGTCAGAATTGATCAATCTTCGTTTTGTAGAAGTCTGGCAGGATTGATCATTCTTGATTCTGAAGATCAATCTTCGTTTTGCAGAATTCTGGCAGGATTGATCTTTGCTTTGCTGTTTTTGCTTGCTTTGATTTTAATGATATTTGATTTGATTTACTTGGTACCTATCTTGTTTAACACACTCAAATACACAAGTTAAATATCAAAACACTTAGAATCATAATTATAATTCTTAATTAACATTTTGTTTAATTATCATCAAAACAATTAATTTAGAGATTTTGTCTTAACAGTAAGGGTTTGTTTGATTGTGTTTTACTTTTTAGTTTTTGAAAACTATTTTATAAATAAATTTTAAAAAATTGTTTTTAAAAAGAAAATTTAAAAAAAATTTATTTGCTAACTTTAATTTTTTTTAAATAGTCTTTGACTAGAGAATTAAAAAAACTGAAAAATAAAAAGTAAAACTCCATTTATCTGTTTTGCTATTTTAGTTTTAAAAAGTATAATATTAAAAATAGTTTTACAAAATAGTTTTTAAAAACAAGTAATCCAAACAAATTGTTTAGTTTTTAAATTTTAAAATACTAAAATAGAGTTTTTTGGATTTGAATCAAACAAACTCTAAGTCATTCTTCAATTGTGATAGATAGAGAAATCACAATTTTTTCAAGTATATAAAATTATTCATAAATTATTTACATTTTTATGATAGTGAGTCATTCTTCAATTGTGATAGATAGAGAAATCACAATTTTTATGATAGTGAGTCATTCTTCAATTGTGATGGATAGAGAAATCACAATTTTTCAAGTATATAAAATTACTTCATAAATTATTTATATTTTTTAGCATTTTTGTTTATTTATAAAAAATTATATGAATGTTATTTTGAAAGAAAAAAAAAATTAAATAGATTATAAGGACAAATTTATCATTTTATCAAAATATAAATCATATCATCTTGTTATCTGTTGTGTATCAAATACTGAATAGGATAAACTAATTTTATCAAGTTTGTTATCATGTGCACATCAAACACAGGACATGATAACTCTTTATCCTACCCATATCATGTCATGTCTTTTATCTGCTCCTTATCTTATCCTGTGTCTATCCTATCCGGTCCATCAAAAGGACCCTTATATTTTGGTTATTAATGCATAATATCATTAGTTTTTTTAGCGGTTGAGTAATTAATAATTTTAAATTTAAACATACAATTAGTTCCTGCAAAATACAAGAACTCTGGTTTTAATTCCTACAAAACAAAAACCTTCGTTTTAGTCACCGTAAAATATAAGAAATTTAATTTTTTTTTCCTACATTTATTTTAAAATATTTTAATTCCTGCAAAATACAAAAACTTTTGTTTTAGTCATTGCGAAAATTTTATATTGTACCATTTTTTTCAATTAAATCAACTTATATTGAAACTAAACCAATCAATGAAAATATAAATTTTTTCCTATACATTAAAAGAAAATACACCAAAAAATTGCACCATTCCAAAATATAAATATAACCATATTTTTGCACCTAAACAAATCAAATTGTTGCGAGATAAAAAATATATATATATATATATATATATATTTAGACTTTGTGTAACCATTGCCATGAAATTTTAAAAAGTCGTCTTTTTTACTTAGAACCTTTCTTCTTTTCTTTTTTGATTTCTTAGCGAGTGTCATTTAGATTTTTGTTAGCATGACCCAAATGTTATTATACAGGATAAACCTCACAATGTTACCCATTACAACCAATTTTGCACCAAAATATCATACAAAACATTAATAGGACAATTATAATAAGTAAAAGTCTTTGTTCTTAAGGCCTACTTGGGACATTTTGGCATATCAAAAATGCTTGGAGACAAGTTATCTTGTTGATCTCATACTCTTAATCCATAAAGATAACTTTGCAACTTGACATTATTCTATTGTGACAATGGTTGAACCTCATCTTTAATTATAAGTGGACTAATTTTTGTACCACTTCTTGGACCATCATAAGTGTTAGTTTTTAAAATGGTTGTGTCATTTTCTTTCTTTTCTTTTCCTACAATACCGGAAACAATTTAATATAAGAATACAATGCAAATTAGTTAAATACAGTTACAACAAGACTAGTTAAATACCAAGATTTTTGTCTTTGTTGATGTCTTAGATATTGGTTTAGATATTGCATTGTTGCAGGTTTTTCCATTTGAAAGGACAAACGATTTTCTTATAATACAAGGACTAATATTAAATTTCCTGCATTTTGCAGGACCAAAAATAAATTTTGTTATTTTATGGTGATTAAAATCAAATTTTTAATATTTTACATGGATTAAATGTATATTTTAAATTTAAAGTCATTAATTTCTCAACCATTAAAATAATGTTAGACATTAAGAACTAAAATAAAAACGTTTGTATTTTACAATGACTTAAACTAAAAAGGTTATTTTATAAAGATTAGTTGCATATTTAGACCTTTGATTAATGGACTGTTATTTTTTTGGGTCTACAAAGATGGTACAACTACTATTAGTAATTTACAACAACTGCGAAATTTAAATTTTTGAACCTAAGACATAGTGTATATCCTAACACTATTGACTATGTTATTAGAAAATAGTAACAATTATTTGCTGAAAAATATGTCTGCCACGTGATAATAAAGTAGTGTTTCTTTTACTAAATTAATATTTTCATTCACATTTCAACAAATAAATTTTTTTCCTCATAAAAAATTATTAGGAAAGATGCCTGCCAATTTGTTTTTTATGAAGTTGTATTTCTATCCAATTTAATATTTTCATTGACATTTCAACAAATAAAATTTTATCAGGAAAGATGCCTGTCAATATTGTCGCAGACAAATTAGTCCAAATCAATATTTAGTAGACAAATTAAATTTTTTATTTAATTGTTAAGTTAATGCGAAGCTAACATAAATTTTACAACGACCAATATAAAAATGTACTTTTAGATTTGGATTTAAATTTTCAAGAGGTTGAAATTTGGATTTAATTTTTTCTAATTGGTGTTCATGTCCAATGAGCTGTCTTAGCATGTAATATTTTATATATTAATTGAAGTTGGGTACCTTTTACCACTATTTATACAATTTGTTTGCTTATAAAAAAACTTATATTAAACTAAATCTTTTTATTTTAATATATTAACAATGTCTTTTTTAATAAAATAATCGAATTATTTGTAATAATTTCATTATCAATTTTGCTTATGAGTGTTGCTTTGTCAATTTTTATTGGTCACAAAGTTCTCTCAGTAATTACATAGACATTAAAAATGTCAAAACAAGACGAATAAATATATCAATTAAATAATAATTTTTTTACTTTTCTATTTTATTCTAATTTTTTACAAATAAATTTGAAGTTAATTTATAAGAGTTTTTACACTTTCACTTAATCACAATCGTTAAATTATTAGATATGTTTGACTTTAACTATAACTACCTTTAAACTCTATGCTCAAGAATGATTGTGATGTGGTCTTAAACATTTTATAAACTATGTTCTAATCTTAAA
>JBBPBP010000003.1:1466922-1486595 GCA_037974735.1 Cicer chorassanicum
AAGTTGGTGTCTTTTTTATATATGCGTAGATATATTTTTTTTTTAAAAAGAAATTATTTAATTAAATAAAACGGTAAAATTGTAAATAAAATAATTTAAGTGATGGATAGAATTGGAAAAAGAAACCACACACAAATTATGTATTTTCTTTATATATAGTGTTGAAGTTGTGAGAATTTAGATAAAAGGAGGAGAGAAAGTAATAAGAGCTTGAATATTATTTATAATAGCTTTTATGTTAACTTGATTACAAAAGACCCAATATTAATCTATATTTATAGAAATGCATAGACTTAAATCACTTAATCCTAAATCAGAAACAAATAATAATAATAATGAGAGATATTCTAAAATATCTCTGTGATTATAAATTGATCATAGGAAATAACTCAAGATACTCTAATATAATATAAATGATATTATAAGATATTTTTTAATATTCTAACACTCCTACTCAAGTTAAAGCTTACTAAGCTTTACTTTTTACAAGAAAATAATGTATTGCTCGGCAAAATAAAAAAGGCAACTCAGGGATGCAGGTGAAGTTAGAGAAAATTGTTATGAAGATAGCCTAGCTAGATAGCTTCAACGATCATCGGCCTGAGAGAAATTTATGGCAAACAATCGAACAAAGCAATGTTTTTCCTTCAAAAAAATTACATTTAGAAGCTTCAAACTAATAATACGAGATACCCAAAATATTTAAATTTGAATCTACTTAGAAAGGTGTGCTCAAAGAGAGGGAGGAGACGAGTACATCTGGGACAAAGATGGGGTCAATGCATCTGGGACAAGTTGTCAAGCTAAAGTGAGTCATGAAAATAAAAGACATTGTCAAAATGACCATGAACGCAAAAACAAGTCATCACTAATATGATTCATATGTGGGAAAAGAGAGACCGACAAAATGATCATCGGTGGAAATAGAAGCCACACATATAATTTATTAGTAAAAACCGAATTGCATAACAAACATTGAAGAAGAAGAAGAAGAAGAAGTTTGGATTTATGTGGCTCAAATTAAAAAACAGAAAGCAGATCTGCTACCAAGAGAGAAAACCCAATATGGACGACTGAAACAACGTGCCAATATATGGACAGAAGCGTACAGCTCAAGGCTGACGTGTGAGAAGAATATGGCGGATCATGGAGGCATATGACCACATGTGGAGCAACTTTTTGCCTGAAAAATCTGGGTTACATAGATTGGGAGATTCCACACACAATGGAAGTGGTTATATCAAAAAAAAACTTGTTGTAAAGCTTTTCTAGCAGTGGCAGATAGAGGCAGTGGAAAACAACGACGATGATTTTGGACGGAAGTGACATCGGTCAAAAAAGGAATGATTAAACAAGAAAAGATAAACAATGATTATATTTCGAAACTTTTAGGAACTCAAAAGTGGAATAGTGGAGAGTTAGTTCAAAGAGGATTGAAATACGTTTTAGATATCATGTTAAAGTTGTGAGATTTTAGATAAAAGAAGGAGAAAATAATAAGAGATTGAATATTATTATAATAGTTTTATGCTAACTTGATTAGTAATATCTATTTATAGAGATACAAAGATTTAATTCTAAATTAGGAATAAATCATAATAAGAAAGAGAGATATTATGAGATATCACTATGACTATAAATTGATCGTAAGAAATAAGTCAAGATATTCTAATATAATATAAATAATATTATAAGATATTTTCTAATATTCTAATGTATAGTATAGATGATATGACATAATAAAGTTGGGTCGTGTAATTGATTTTAAATGACTTAAAATTGCTACTCGGATTAATAGAGTCGAAATTGGTTCAATGATATCTATAGATAAAAATAAAAAATAAAAAACAAATTAACTAATTTGAATCGTATTTAACATTCAATTATTTTCAAGCAAATGTTATTCCCTTAGTTAGAAACTCTGAATCACAATGTTAATGACGAATCAATGGAATGAAAATGAACTTAGACGATGGTGTTTGACCAAATTCCGAAGTAGAGAAGATTTGCAAGGTATATGCAAACACTTTGATATTCAATATTGACATCTGTTTGAGATTAACTAATATGAATCGTATTTTAACATTCAATTTTTTCACTCAAATGTTATTCCCTTAGTTAGAAACTTTGAATCACAGTGTTAATGACGAATCAATGAATGAAAATGAACTTAGACGATGGTGTTTGACCGAATTCCGAAGTAGAGAAGATTTGCAAGGTATATGCAAACACTCAGATATTCAATATTGATATCTGTTTGAGACTAAAACAATAGTTAGGGTGAGACATACATTGTTAGGAATAAATGAAAAACTTATATAGTCAAAAAATTAGTGGCATTGAACTTGATTCGAAGTTAAGTCCCGCACAAAACAAATTTATATAATTACTTTTTTTATTATATTTGGACCGTTACATATTATTCCTATATTTGGACTGAATTACTAATCCAAACTTAAATAGAATTTGAGTTCAATTTGACTTATATTGGACTTTATCCAAGAGAACGAACTTGAATCTTCAGTCAAATTAGATGTAATTGGAGTTAATGGAAAGAGGCCACAATTCTCACCACAAGACATTGGAAATAGGTTATTGCTTAAAAATGTAATTTATCTTCCGAAACAATACTCATAATGTATTTTTACATTCATCAAACTATTTAGTTTGAATTTCTGTAAAAACAAGTACTATTAGTTTGATATTTATTTTTTGTAGTGATTATCTGTTTGATTGTTACTCTACACCGACCCATGGTGAATGAGACGATGTAACGTAAACCTAAAATAGTCCCACTAAGAAAGATTGCATAGTGGAGCAGTTGAGTACTTAGTAAAATCATTGTTGTAAGTAGGTAAGATAAGCAAGAATTTATGACTCCTATGGAGCATCTTTAATTGTTGCCAAATATGATCGTATGTAAACCTGGAGTTACGTAAAATTTAGTTGTTGGCGAGTTAGTTGTTGGAGTTGTCTTAAGATGTCATTACGGTTACGTCAAGAAGTAACGGTACTTTCACAATTTAATAATAATAAATTTATGACCATTATTTTTTTTATTAATTTATGATCGTTGGTTTTTTTTAATTTATGACTTTTTTTAATTATTTATGTCATGTATTTAGCATTTAATTTTTATTATTGTTATAAAAATTTAAGTTCAATTTTATTTTAAATTTAAATTTAAATTAAAATAATGTATAATAATATTAATTGAAATATTTAAATTAATATTTTAATTTGTAATAAAATTAAATATAAATTAAATATTAATGTATAAATTAAATTTGTGGAACCTAATATAATTCTTAAGAGTTAAAAAGTACAAAATAATTTCAAGATGATGTGGCACAATAAACCCTATTTAATAAGTCATGTTGAGTTTACTGTTAAAAAAAAAATGAATATATTGCTTCAAGATGACGTGACACAGATCCTATTTAATGAACCCATGACTTCACTGTTGAAAATACTCTTAGCATATGGATTTTTTGTTCTCTCACTAAGAAAAAAATGATCTAAATTCCTTTTATTTAGTATGGTCAATATTTTTCATACTTATGTAATTGGAATATGTAGTGATTAAATTCAGCTGGTGCATATCTAAATATAATATTTTTAAATATAAAATAAATAAATATAAATTTTGAATCATTTAATTTCAAAGGAGTAATTCATCAAATTAGTCCTTAATTTTATAGAGTATTCAAAAATAAATCTATGAAATTATGAATATTTCAAAAAAAACTACTATTAAAATGTCAAATTATTCCTTATATTTAATCACTTGTTATCAATTATATTTTTATTTTAACAATTTGCTATCAATTCAGTTTCTATATTTAACTATTTACTATCAATTTTAATCTATAACATTTTTTTTTTATAAATTAATATAAACAAAATTTGAAAAAGTCAAAAACCTTTTTGAAATAGAGACCTTTTAAAATATTTATTTGAGAGCGTTCAGTGGAAGGCGAATCATGTGGTCGAATCTCAATTAAATAATATATGAAGTCTTGATGGTGTTAATTTCAAATTGGTAAATTAAACTATGTTTTAGACTATTGTTCGAGAGTGGAAACGATTTGGATGTAGGCCCTTACTTTATTTCCTTTTCCCTCATAATTACTAATTAGTGTGCAACCAAATGATGGAAAAGTAATGCTTTTATTTTTCTCTTGTACTATTTTATATTCTTTCTTTCTTTCTTTCTTTACAATACATAACAACCTAATCAAACATAATGCTTGCTAGGCATATTATGATAAATTATTTTCAGTGATCTTGTTCTATTAATTAAAATTCAAATAGTCACACTATTATAAAAATAGATCCACTGTATTATGTGAATTTCATTTGTATTTATTTGATTTTTTATTATTATATCCCTTTTTAAAAAAAAAAAAAAAAACTAACCAATATACTCTACATTAAAATTTATATACCAAAATGTACTACTTTTTTAGACTTTCAGGATGTCGCATCTTTGCCCTGCGATCACCTGAAGGATGATTCTTTTTCTTTCAATAAGAGGTGGCATCTCCGGGATGCAACCATCTACTAAAAAATAAATAAATAAAGTTTATAGATGGTCGCATCCCGAAGATGCGGCTTCCTATTAAAAAATAAAAATAAAAATTAAAGTTTATAGATAGTCGCATCCTGAGGATGCGACCTTCTAAAGGTAAAAAAAAAGTAGGACATTTTGGTATATATTTTTCAATGTGGGGGTATAATAGTTAGTTTTTTTTTTTTTGAAAAAAGGGATATATATTTAAAAAAACCCTATTTATTCGACACTAATAGAATTTGAACAAATAACCAATTTGGTGAATTCGAGTTCGAATTTTCTTTAAGAGAGGTACCTACGTATATTGTCCAATGCGTCTCGAATATGATTACCTCAAGTGGAAGAAACTTATGAAAAATCCAAAAAGTGTGAGCTTAAAATCAAAACTTTATTCAAAAGTTCTTTTAGGGAGGGACCGATGAGATTATGAGTTTGAGCAAAATCAGGTAATGAGCTTGGCGAAATCAACAAGTAACTTTTTAAAAAAATGTCAATTCGATTGAATCGAACCAAACTAATTTCTTCTTCCATCGGTTTGATTCAGATTTCAAGAGAAAATATTGTGAAAGGTGTACTAAACCAACTATTTTTTATTGGTTTAGATTTTTCCTCTCACAAAAAAGAACCAAATCCAACAAAAGGTATAAATATTAAATGTGCAAAAGAGTAAATTACCTTAATACAACATAACATGTTATCAAATACCCTCCCTCAAACTTGTGATACATTAATATGGAGCATTGAGAGTTTATCAATCAAGAAACAAAAACATTTAACGAAATGTGTTTTTGTGAAAAACTCAACAATATGCAAGTAAGAAGAAACAAACGGCAAAGTAATAGTGTCATATTGAAGGTGACAATGTGTGAGGTGAAAGTCAATTCCAAAATGCTTGCGCGTTCATGAAAAATTGAGTTATGTACGATTTGAATCCACATTTGTTATCACAATAGATATGTGTCGGTCTAGAGATGAAGATACCTATATCAAAGATAAGCCAACGTAACCAAACTATTTCTAAAGTGGTAGTTGTCACGGCACAATACTCTGCTTCTTTAGAAGTGTGTGACACAATGTCTTGATTTTTGTTCTTCCCAACAACGAGAAAATCACCTAGAAAAATGAAAAATCTTATGATATATTTGCATAAGTGGATTCATACTGTCAATCAACATCAGAGTAAGCACTTAAGTTTAAGGAAGAAAATTAAGGAAAAAAGAAGACTTGGCAATTGGTTGCCTCAAAGATACCGAAGAATTAGAAGAATAGTTGCATAGCACGCTATGGTGGGAGAAGTGTGGCAAACCAACTGACATCATTTACTGCATAGACAACATCAAGTTTGGTGATGGTAAGATACACCAAGTTGCCAACCAAATTACAATATAAAGTGGATCCAATATAGAGATACCATAAGAAGGAATATATACTTCACATTAAGTTTAATAGGGCTATTTGTTGCTCGAGTATTAAAAAGATGAGTGTGTTGAAGGATGTTGACAATTTACTTAGATTAAAAAGAAAATAGCCTTTAGGAGAATAGTCAACTTCAATTTCCAAGAAGTAACAAATAATGCATAAGCCCTTCATATCAAACTGCTTAGCTTATTGTAATTTCAACTCAACAATCTCATTAGTATCATCACATGTAACAATCATATCATCAACATATAGGGAGAGTATAATATAAACATGATAAGGGGTCCTGAGAAACAAGACATAATCATGTATGATCACTAAAGGGGAAGCCAACATATGTAATCATAGTGGAAAACTTCTTAAACCAAGCTTGTGGAGCTTGTTTAAGACTATAAAGATCTTCTTAAACTTACACACTTTCCTTTAAATATGTGAAATATCCGATGGTGGTACCATATAAACTTCCTTATGGAGATCATCATTTAGAAAGTTTCTTTATAGTCCATACCTGGTTTTGATCTTGTATACTCACTACAAAATAAATGTCAATCGCTGGCGATGAAAAATCTGCATTATTTTGCTAAAATATCAATAATTCAAAATTACTTGAAGTATTGTGGCAGCCTTGATTTAGTCATTTAAAATGCGGTTGTAAAAGTTTGTGGTAGCCAAAGTCATATATTTTTCTTTGTTAATATTTATGAATGTATTGGTCGCCACAAACCATTGGTGGCTTTGATCAACATAAATATGTGAGGGTGTATGCCGCCACAAATTTATGTGAGTTTAAAAAGAAAACACTTTGTGAGGGCCTTGACTATCGCAAGATTAGGCGAGTTAAAAAAAATACTTTTGTAAGGGTCTTGACATCCACAAATAGGGGTAGCAAAATGGATTGATCCCAATGACCCGATCCTTTTAACTTGTCATTTTAGATGGATCGAGTTGATGTTTTGAACTCCACTACCTAACTGGGTTTGTCTTGTTTAAGCCGTTAAAAATATGTGTTGGTGATGAGCGAGGCAGGTTGGTTTGTTTGGTCGGTTAATTTTTTTTTTTAAAAATGCAAATAAATATTTTTTTTTATTATTGACTTTCATCTTATATAAAGATAAAAACAAAATACTAAGACAAATTACCAAAACAGTAAGACTAAAGAATCATCTTTAAGATTATTATTGCTATTTTTTTTAAAATTAATATTTAACTCATTAATGTATCCGCATTGCACAAGAAAATAGATTTTCTTTTAAAATAAAACATACGATAAAGTAACTGTATTAAAATTTCTATAGTTAATACATCTAAAAGCAGTACCTTTATTGTTTTTGATAAAACTAAAAATTAGTATTATATTGCATAAACACTATCATTGTCTCCCGTAGATAATATCTCCTTGAGTACCATCTTGATTGATGTGGGATTGGATGTACATTTATTGTTTGTGTAGTTGGTGACATGTTAATGCTCGTGCTAATAATAAAATTAATATTATCTGTTTTTATTTATTATGGTTGTTAAGTTGATGTTGTAACTTTTTTTTTATAATATATAAGTGAATTAAATAAATTACTTTTTGCAAGCCAACCTGCAAGACTGCCCACCTGTCGTGATGCAAGGTGGTGGTTTTAACCCAATTATCTAAATTGGTTCGCCATATCCAACCCTTTTTATAGAGGTTGATTACGAGGTAGACCGACTTGTTTTGTCACTCCTAACCACAAAAGGGATAACTTTTTTAAAAAATAAAAAATAATTTTTAAAAATATTAAAGAAACTATAGTGAAAGAGATGTTAAGTCCTAGAAATCTATCTAGTACAAAGCTAAAAATTCTTCTTCTATAACTTACTACCAAAGGGGATCAAGAATTGTTGTTAAAACCAAATTGGTTTGAAGGACTATGACATTTACTTGTTTTGATAATAACAAAATCAGCTTATGGAAACCATTTAATGCACTGACATTTTGATTTAGTATGGAGGTCTTAGAACAAGTGAATTATATAGATTTGTATGTCGTATCCTCTGATAATTCGACGAAGAGAAAGGAACAACAGGGCTTCGCTTCACTTTGTTTTTCTAAGTTTGATGTAAGCGCTATAACACATGCATCTAATGACACAAGTGATGCTTTATGTTGGCTGACTCCTATAATGCAAGCAATACTCTAGATCTGGTGACTCTGGAAAATAAATGATATGTTTTATTTCAGTTGCCTCTGATAAGCTTAACAAGCAAATGATCGTCTGCCTCTGATAATCATATCATCACTTCAAGCATTTCATCGTCTAACTCTGAGTAATGTTGTATTCTCTGAAAGAAGCCAACACTTCAATGAAAGTCAACGCTCCAAAGCAGAAAAAACATTTGAGCATCCTTTGATAAACATCTTGAATTTGTTACTTGTCTGAATATCTTAAGACATGCTTTGATCAACGTATCCTATGCTTCCCAGCTGTTTTAAACAAGATACGTTGAATCAATTACAAGATTCATTTTGGAAAGTTTCTATGGGAAACCATTCTCAAAAGATATGCTGATTTTTTGCAATCAGGACAACGACCAGAAACCTAATCGATATCTATAAAAGGACGTGCATTCCTAATTGAAAAGATAAGAAACACACAAGTATACGCAAATCTGCACTCTTGCTCATAATACTTCTATTTCACTTTAGTGCTGAGAAAAGTTTCTGAATAAAAATATTTGTAAACATTCTCTAGAGAGCTAATTCAGAAAAACCCAAATATTTTGTTTTGTAACCTAGCCAAATAGTCGATGCCTTTTTCAAAAACTTGATTGTACTAAGCTAGAAGGTTGAGATGATTAAACATAATCAGTTTGACTAGTAGGTGTTCAAGTGTAAGTTTGATTTTGTGGTGAATGAGTGGATTAAATCCTTCAAGTTGAAGAGACTGGATGTAGCTACCATGTCGGTTGTGAACCAGGATAAATTGGTTGTGTCTTTCTATTCTATTTTTATTTATCTGCTCTGCTTTCTTTACTTTAGAGTAGCCACACAAAAAAGATTTTAAATACGAAACACAATTCAAACCCCTCATTTCTTGTGTTTCTCATTCTACAGTAGTATCTTCAGAGGAAGATGACTTAGACAAATTGTGAATATAAGTTAGAAAAGATGCGAAATAACAAACTTTGGCAAATGAGTGGACTTACAACACGAGGAAGCCTAGGGTAACATGTAAGAGAATGAGAAGCAACGGAAGATCAACAATTGAAGGAGCTTGTTCCAAAGTCGTGGGAACGTAACAAACATCTTTATCTAAAGTACAACAATAGTATGGACCCTGTAGTTCTTGAAATTACAATCACTAGGAATATTATCACCAAGGATAAAAAGATTAATATTAGTAAGTTCAAATTTGATAGTGTTAGAAACCAAGAATGCTTTGAAAAAACCAGATTGATCAGGATAGACCAAGAACGTTTTTGGTATTAGAAAATGTGTAATTCAAGTAAAGTGTTAGTTGTTTCTAATAACTACCTAACTAATTACTCAATTAGTTAGTTAATTACTTAGTTAAAGGACAGTTAGAATGAATAGGAACAAACCATGTATAAATAGCACATTTCATTCATTCAATAAACAAGTCCTACGACATACATCTCATTCTATATCTTCATTATTCTTGCACTTGAAGTAATAAACTTGAAAGCTAACAATTGGTATCCAGAGCAAGGTTTCGATCCAAAAACAAGAGTGATAAGCACGAGTGAAGTGAGGATGAGTTCGAGTGCAAACAACGGAAATTTTCCAGCACATATGCCACACTTTGATGGAAAAGATTGGGATAAATGGAAAATGCAGATTCGAGCATTGTTTGAATTTCAAGAAGTGTTAGAAATCATAGAAAATGGTTTTGAAGATATGGGAGCCAATCCAACATAGGAGCACATATCCAGTTTTAAACAAAACAAGAAGAAAGATTGCAATAGTGTGGGTGTTATTAGCAGATTCATGGAGAATCCCAAGCATTCTCACTAGATGGCAGTCAAGAGAATCATGAGATACATTCAAGGCACCTTGGAGCATGGAATTCTGTTTACAACAGAACCGAAACAGGAAAATGGAGACTTGGTAGGATATTCATATTCTGATTGGTGTGGAGATAAGGATGATAGAAGAAGTACATCAGGCTATGTATTCAAGTTCATGAAATCTCCAATAGCATGAAGCTCAAAGAAACAACTAGTCATTGCATTGTCATCGTGTGAAGCTGAATACATTGCTGGCAGTTATGCAGCATGCCAAACATTGTGGCTAGAATCATTGATTGCAAAATTAAGAATTGAAGTATGCAGGCTAGTACCATTGATGATTGACAACATCTCAGCCATAAATCTAGCAAAGAATCTTGTGTCTCATGGAAGAAGCAAGCACATTGAAACGAGGTTTCACTTCATAAGAGATCAAGTTAGAAAATGCAAACTAAAATTCATATATTGCCAAACTGAAATTCAATTGGCTAATATCATAACAAAGGCATTGAGGACAATCAGATTTGAGGAGCTAATACAAATGCTAGGAGTAGTTTCGCTTAGATACTTGAATTAAGGGAAAGTGTTATAAACCAAGAATATTCTTGAAAACCCATATTGATCAGGATAAACCAAGAACGTTCTTGTTATTAAAAAATGTGTAATTCAAGTAAAGTGTTGGATGTTTGTGATAACTAACTAACTAATTACTCAATTAGCTAGAGGAAAATTAGAATGAATAAGAACAAACTATGTATAAATAGTACATTCCATTCATTCAATAAACAAGTCCTACAACATATATCTCATTCTATATCTTCATTATTCTTGCACTTGAAGTAATAAGCTTGATAGCTAACAGATAGGAGTATAAGAATAAGATAAAATAGATTAAATGACGTGCTCAATTAACACAACATCGCAAGAAACATATTTTTTTACTTGAAAGATCATAACTATGGTATCCTTTTGGACAAAATGCCATAAACCAACCTTTGCAACGTTGATTTGTTCGTCATTATGGTGTGATATTTTTTGTTTTCATATCTTGATGCGGTGTTCATAGAGGCAATATACTCGTTTTGTCGAGACCGTATTTTAAATAAGGGACTTATGGAGGTTATCATTAAATTCAACTTCCCATCAGTCTTACATATAACTTATCAACCCATGATTGGAATTGTCACGTCGAAGACCTCCTAGTCATATGAGTGAACACCAACAAATATTTTTTTCCAAAGATGGCCGAGATTAAAGATTGTAGATTTTGCATTATTTTTTACTATTGGTCATATGTTGAATAAATTAGTTTGATTGTTTGAATTAAGATTTTAGTATGGTTATTTTTTATTAATTATGAAATACTTATGTGTATCGTTAGTGTGTGTGTGTTTTTTTATCAAAGTGCATTAATATTATTTTATTATTTGAATTAACTTTACTTTTTCTGTCAATATAAATATATATCGACAAATAAAAAACTAACAACAACAACAAAGTAATTAAGCTCAATATTACATATAACATAGAGTATAAATGAAAATCATTCACTACTAGAAATATTGGATTTAGCGTCGGCCTGACGCCCACGCTATGACACTAATGTGGATTTAGCGTCGACGACAGGCCTAGGCAAAAACGGTCGATGCTGATATACAGCGTCGGCCAGACCCACTCAAAGCTAACGCTACCAAAAAAATAGAACATCCGACGCTAGTAAAGTTCGTTGACACGTTACGGAAAAAATTTAGCTGCGTCGGGTGACCGACGCTAGTGTTAACATTATGTTGTCTATAAAATTAGTAACGTCGGGCTCACCGACGCTACGGTCAAATAAAAGTTAACATTATCTTGAGTACTGCGTCGGTGGGGGCCGACGCTAAAATTTTCTCACCCATTCTAGCAACAAAAAATCCAGAACCACCAACAATATCAAACCCTATTCTAATTCCACCACTTCCACCTAATGCTAAAACATCTCAACCAAAAAATCATTTTTACTTTTTGCTTTAACATATCTCAAATTCTCATAATCACTAACCAAATCAAAACAACCAATGCAATCTCTACTCAATGTGTTACCTTTCAAACATTCAATACTCATACAATTTAAACATTTCCAATTAACACTGTTACTATTATTACCAACACTTTTCCAAAGAGAAATAGGAAAAAGAAAAGGACCAATCTTTGATAATACATATATATATAATGCAAAACATATGCCAATACCTCCGTCATGCTTTTGACGAGCTTTCCATCAAATTTAATGACAACATAACTAGGACAGAACCCAGCACGATCACCAGGGGACCCAGGAGTTACCTAGTCAAAAACATATAAGTTCCCTAGTGAGTTGTGACAAACACATAATTTCAAGCATCCTAATGCTTGCTTTGCATTGATTAACGCAATGCATTTATCGCAGAAGAGATACAGATACAATTACATGCTGAATATAATTACATTGAATAGCTAAATTATGCAAATCATAAAGAGAATTACATATTTATCTATACTAAAATCAGAAAGAGGGATAAGTGATCCATTCTAATAAACAAATGCTTCCAGGTATCCATAACAAGTCTGTAAAGTGAGAACCGCCTATAGCATCACTAACATGATCACTTAAAAATGCTGACAACTCAACAAAATTATAAGCTAAGTTAGTTATTGGCCAAAGCATTGCCATCAAAGAAGGCAGATAAATTTTCAACTAAAGTCTCTTAATTTCAGTACCTTCATCTTGGGTTTTGTCCTTATTTTAGTTAATTTGAAGTTACTTTGCAAGACACTTTATAGTTAATTTCAGTACCTTCAATCTTTGCAATAGTCTACCCTTTAGTGAAATTAGAAATCAGAATCCTATAAAATCTCAATTTCAGTACCTTGGGTTTCTTCACACAATTAGCATTAATGAACTGTGAAATTTTACTGGAGACAAGACCATTAGACCGTCCAGCTGGCCCCTTAACATCCACAGCATCGTCATCAAAATCATCATACGTTGCAAGCTGGCTGTGAAATTTGTAAGTTTCCAGTAAGTTCCTAGATGTTGGAAACAAATACGGTAAAAGATATATAACAACAAAGCTGTACCCATTAGCTGGTCTCGAATGCTTTAGAGAATTACCAGGCTTTGGAGCAATTTGACTGTACAAACCTTGCTGTTTCAATTTTTCCTCAAGGGAAGCTCTAATTTTTAACATTTCCAAACTCTGCATACCGATGTGATTCTTCTGCCAGGTTAAGGAGCAAGAATCAAATTAGTGAACTTTTACAGCAATAAATATAAATCAAATGAAAGTAAAATTACAGTAAAATTGCCAACAGACATTTTTATGCCATAGGTGAAATGAGTGTCCAGGGTCATATACTTTAGATCTGATTTCTTATTTTATGTAGACAAATTATAGAGAATAGGATTATAGGAAAATAAAATGTTTCAATACAATAGCTTGCATATAATAGTTTAAAATGATTTGAAGGTTTATATATGTTGAATACGAAAACTATTGAGAGACATATTGAATAACCCGTGTGTTTCAACTACACAGCGGAAGTTCTTTTTATATAGATAAAAAGGAATACAAATAGACAGAAATACTAACGGGCTAGAATACTTACAGCCCATCTAATCTAATTATTTACATTCTAATATAATATTTTAACAATATACTTCGATAAGAGATAACAATTCAAAGTTAAGAATATTAAGAACCAATAATTCAGGCAAGCAAGCTACTGTACAAAGCCTACAACTAAATGAGTGACTACCTGTCACTCTTTAGATTACATGATAAACTATCATATATACTTGTATGAGTTTATGTATGAGACTGAAAATTAGACAGTAAAGACAGAAAATGAAAGTAACTCAGTGTTGCACATATGAGAGAATGTTAAGATAGGTAAGTGGCTGTACAAGGGAAGATTAGGAATACATTAGAGAGAAAATTGTGGTAGCTCCAATTAAAAAAGAAAATGGCGGACTCTCATCTTAGAAGGTTTCAACTTTCAACAAGTGTATTGACATTTAGATTCACTGGTAAGAAGAGTTAAACGAGGTCGAGAAAAATTCAATACTTAGAGTGAATGAAGACTAGAATAAATCATAGGTCCAACCATTAGCAGAGATTTAGAAGTAAACAATGTATCTTGAAATGTGGTACCAGTATATGATAGGGAAATACGGCATCGTCTTATTCTAGTCCATGTTGCTGGCCTCACCTAAAGGTCAGCTACATTATATCTTGAAACATGGTATACAATTGGGAATTATCAATTGAGGACCCTCAATTCTAATCCAAATAGGTGACCTCACCTAATTCTACTGTTGTAATGCTGATGTATTTGTGCAACATTAAGGTATGACAAAATAATTAGAAAACCATTTTCATTCAGTTCTGCAGACAATTAAAAAACATATTGGACATATGAAGCAATGCCCAATTTTGTTGGGAATAGATTAATGGATTTTCAAACCATGACTCAGAAAGTGCGGTAGCACTTCAAACAAAAATCTTTAAGGAAAAAAAAATCCTACAACTCTAGGATGAAGCTGGCTACATGTCAATGCAAAAATGAAACATGTTTTTGGAAAACATCCAAATTTACTCTACTATTACATTCATATCACAGAGAACACACTAAAAAACCTACCAACACATTTTTTTTTTCAACTTACAAGTATATATATTTTGAAAGATAAGCCCTAACATGAACACAAACCTTCCCTTTGGATGAACTTCATGAGCCGTGAAAATCAACCACAACATGAACACATGTCAAGATTGTACCATCCTTGTTAATGATTGTTCCTGATCCTATACTCCTTCCAGTAGTAACGCCATAAAAATCTACAACACCAATATTCCCAATCATCACCATAATCTCAAAAGACACAAAAAATCAAACAATTCATTAAGATTATAATGTAAAAACCTTGTGGAATTGAAATATTAACAACAGCGGGACCAACTTTAGCTGCAGCATTGACAGTGAGAGTGAGGGAAACGGTGAGGCCGTGAGAGTGAGTGAGGTGAGGAAAACGGTGATGCTGCGGCGAGAGGCTGAGCTTGACGGCGAGGACGGAGTGGGTGACAGGTTCGAGAGGGTTCAGAGTGGGTGACGGGTTCGAGACATGCGCTAGTGATGAGGTGATGAAAACGGTGATGCGGCGGCGGTGGGAGTAAGGTGACAGCATGAAGAGAGCTAGGGTTACATAGTGATGAAGTGAGAGTAACGAGGAGGGATATGTGTGATGAAGTTTTTAGAACACATAATATTATCTTTTCAAATAATATTAAAAAATTTAATTTTAAAAAATCATAACCTTAGCGTCGGCATCCCGACGCTACGTATTAAATATAAAATTAAAAATAAAAAAAATAACTTAGCGTCTGCTTTATTTTATTAGCGTCGACCTTCGACGCTAATTATTTAAAAAAAATGTACACTAGCGTCCGCGTGTCCGACGCTAACGGGCGTCAGAGCGGAGGACCGACGCTAAAATGTGGCAGCTAAAATGAATTTTTCTTGTAGTGGCAAAATTAGAGGAGCATTAAATGGTTAGAGGTGGAAGAAATCGTGAAACCTATTATAAAGTTCAAGTTATATAAATAACTTCTTTCAATGCATCAAAATATTAATTTTTTTTGTTAAATGACATGTCTTTTAAAATATATATATATATATATATATATATATATATATTGATGCATTGAAAGAAGTTATTTATATATATTTACAATAGCATTTGATCATTTAAATGTTGTTAAATGGACTTTGATCTCAAGTCCAAAAACTAAGAATGAGTATTTAATTTTATTTATACATTCAATAGTCTCAACCTTAGTAAGGTGAGGCTCCAATACAACTATTACAACTTTTAATACATGTAACTAACAATCTACTTGGTATATAAAAAAATTAATAAAATTTGTTGATGTAGATAAGAAACAATAAAGAAAGTCTTAGAAAAAAAATTATTTAAAGCGACTGTATTTTTTAAATTAAATCCATTATATTATTAAAATAATGATACACTTTTTATTATGGAAATATTTTAGTGGCTAAATACTACTCGTGGTCCCTTAACTTAATTTCAGTTAACGATTTAGTCCTTTATCTTTTTTTTTCCGATTTGGTCCTTTATGTTTTTAAATAATTTCAGTGTTACCCTTTAAGTGGGATTTCGATAAGAAAAAGTTAAAAAAATCACTCCTCCATGTTTAGAAAAAGTTATCCTTTATGTTTTGAATATATTTCAGAAAAATATTCACAGTTTGTTATAAGTTTGATAGTATGATTGATTCGTTAAAACAGAAGCTATGAGTATTTATACTCCATAGAAATCACTTTAGATCAATGACAATCGTTCCTAGAGGTTTCATAAACATATGCAATGATCTAGATGATGGATTTTTTAACTTTTTCTTAACGGAACCCCACTTAAAAGGTAACGTTGAAATTATTTAAAAACTTAAAGGACCAAATCGGGAAAAAAAAAATAAAGGACCAAATCGTTAACCGAAATTAATTTAAGAGACCACATGTGGTATTTAGCCTATTTTATTTAACCATGTAACCGACTAAAGCATAGGGGATATTTTGGCTTATAGCATTAAAACTTTGGTAAGGTGTAATATTGGGTGTATTTTAGGGTTTTGGTATTAGTATGAACTGGTCCACTCTGTTGCAGATTTGATAATGGCAAAGCGTGCAATTATGTTCTGTCCATTTAATTTTCTATGACATTCGTTTTATGATGTGGGGCGTTTAGATTCGTTTTATTTTACAAATTTTGGATAACACTTATGTCATATATTTTTTTCATTAAAAAAGTTTGAAATTGAGGAGACGCGCCACATTTAAGATTAAACAGAACTAAAAATAATTAACAATCTCTTTAAAGATTTAATAATTTCTGAGTTTGGAACACCTGTGAGTGGAAAATCCAATAATCTAGGTCAACACCAATTGATTATATTAGACGTACTTTACATAACTATGTGACTACGCTAAACATCGGTTGTCTTTAAGGATGGCAAGAGACACCTTAGCAGTGGCAAATCGGGCGGACAGAGGTCACAGCATTCCTTGTATTTTCTTAATTTTTTATTTATAAATAATAAAATAAATTATTAAAATAATAGTAATAAATTATTAAAATATTTTTAGCTCTTTATGGTTTTGAAAAACTGACATCTTCTTATTTAATTTTATATTTTACTTAAATAATTTTTCTCTATAAATACAGTAAAAAACAAATTTATTGGCTTTTGTCGGCAATCATCTTCTTATTTTTACCTCAATGTAAAAAGATTATTCAATTGTTCGTAAATCACAACTCAAATCGTTAATCATATTAGAAATTATAAATGAGGTAGACATTTATTAGAAAAAATATAATATCGTTAATACAACAAACTCTATATATAAATAAATTACTTAATATCGAATGGTAAACTAACTAACCTCGAACCGACAAATTCTAACACCCTAGTTAGCAACTCAACTACTACCTATTAACAAACTTTTACATGTTAATTGTTGAAATATGATAGTGTGATACTATTTGTTAATTGTGAATTGTTTTATTTAATTTGTGTATTTTGTTAGGAGTGACACGATGTTTAAACATGAGAAAATTGATGCATTTTTCAAGAAGAAAGTTTTCAACAAAGATGAAAATCATAAAGTGGATATATTTTATTTGATTGAATTGTGTTAAGTTCTAAAAACTTGTGAAAATTGTGACTTGTGAAAATTGTAAAACTTGTAAGTATTGAAAGTCTAACTTTTTCAACTTGTCAACTATATATAAATTGTGTGAAACTCTAAAAAAAACTATGTGACTTTTATGAATTTCAATTATAATATTTTAGTTAATACTTGTCGCTACCCGGCTCCCCCAAATATTTTGTGCAAGATCTGTTACTGCACTTGAGGTGCAAGGTCCTAGCTATAGTATAAATGCTTTTGAAAAATATATGTATTTGAGCTCGTACTTGCAGTGGTAGATTTAGAAATTTTCTTTGATGGGGCAATACAATAGTATATATATTTAAAAAAAAAAACTACTAAGTCTTACAAAATATATAACTATAATGACTAAATAAACTCAAAACACATAAAAGTTTTTATAAATTACAATTGTCATCGATGTTTCATATTCTAAAAATGTTCAATGATTTTTTCATCGTTTAACACTATCAAATATGTCACTCCCTACATATATATATATATATATATATATATATATATAACAAATCAATCTATCATCCTCAATACAATTGTACATTTAATTTTTCACAAAATTCATGGCACAGACATATTTTTGAATAGTTATAGTTGTCATACACAAAATTAAAAGTAACTTTAAAAATAAATATATCATATATTTTTTAAAACTAGAAGATTTCATGGGACTTTATAAAAATAATAGTATTATTAAATTAATTTTTTATTTTTTTATGGACAAGAGCCCGTTAAGTCCAGAGTGGATCCACCTGAGCGCCGATACCGCTCTTGTTTCATGTACTTTGACTATAAAAAGACTAACAACAACAAATTCACAACTCAATTAATATATAATTTAAAAATATTTCAAATCAACTTATTAAATATTATTTAGTCAAATAAAAACATCTAAAATATAAAAAGCAAATATATATTATAATAAACATAGAATTTTTTTTTTTTTTTCATGAATCTACATCTATATAAAAAATGTGGATTTTTATCCTAACCATTTACTTTTTGCGAGTAGACACATATTCTAAGTGCAATTGTCATAAGTGTCATTAAATGTGACTATTTGTTGCAGAACCTTAAGTACACAAGATGAACAGTCCTCCCTAACCAAAGCTTTTTTTCATCCAAAAGAGCCGTTACCATTTACACTAACCTACTTTGGATGGACCTAAGTTTGTCACATTTTTTGAATCACTTATGATGGTCTGTCTTTTTTTTTATTTTTATTTTTATTTTTTATTTTTATGTTTTTTTACCGTATATGGTTTTTCTTTTTATAATATTCATTTACTTTACCGTAAAGCTAAGATTAAAAATACTCTTGAGCCTTCGTAAAATAAAACATAATAATCTTGAGTTGTCTTGTATTTCATTTTATATAATTTCAAATAAATCTATAATAAATTTTAAAAAATATAAATAAATATCAACAACTAAATTATATTAGTATGAATTTTAAATTTATATAAAATTTTATATGTTTAATTATTAATATATCATGTCAAAAATCACCGGTTGAATATATAAAATTTATCATTTATTTTAAGTTATTAAGTGGAATAATTAATTTTAGACTTATTCGTTGAGTCAACGAATATTCACCATACATGGGTGGAAATTCGTTGATTGTCAAATGTTATTGCACTTAATAACTCAATATAAATAATGAATTTTACTAATCTAAATGTTAAATCAAAAGTTATTATTGAGTATATCAACTTCACAAATTTTTATAAAATTTTAAAACTCCTTGATACTTCATTAAATAATTTTAAATAAACATACAATAAACTTTTAAAAAATATAAATAAATATCAATAACTAAATTATATAATTTTGTGTATTTAATTATTAATATATTATACAAATAATCAATGACTAAATTTGTAAAATTTATCATTTATATTAAATTATTAAACAAATA
>JBBPBP010000003.1:1507962-1518840 GCA_037974735.1 Cicer chorassanicum
ATCATTTCTATAAAATTGATATTTTAGAAGAAAAAAAATGAACACTAATGAAAATCAATAAATAATTTATATATACAATATTTTATAATTCAACATTTTTTTAATTATTGCATTTTGAATATTTTATGACCACCCAAGAGTTATTTGGCTATTTTCTTAACAAAAATTAGTTATTTATTAAACAATTTAAATTAATGCTATGTACTTATAACCATCTTCCTGGTGAATGATCTTAACATTTCAGAGTGAAAAAGTACATTTATTTTATTTTTTTAATTTCTAAACATAATTTACATGTGGCATTTAAAATTAATATACATAATTTACAAACACAAACTAATTTAATTGACGGAAATTAAATAAATTAAAAATACAATATAATTAGAAAGTGAAGAATTAGAAGAGGTTTACGTTTTTGTAAAAAAGAAAAGAGGTTTATGTATTATATTCATCTTCCCTCTTCTTCACATTAGAACATTGTGCCGTCAAATTCCTAAATCGCATAACATCGAATAAGTAGTGCTCAATTTTTTGAGCTATTGAATGAACGACACTGAATGAACTGAGGTGAACAAATGACAATAAGCTAACAACATAAAAGGTGATTCAATATGATTCTCCGTGTCAATAGATGTAAAATGAAAAAGATGCACTAATTTTTTTTTTTTTGGTTTTAAATTTATGATTTAAGCTTTTTTGATTTTTGATTAAATATTTATCCTGTCAAAAAAATTAATATTTATTAAAATTCACATTGAATCAAAAGAAATCATAAATTAAAATTTTATTCTAGTTATGGAAAAAAATTTATCCTATTTGTTTTGAAAAAATTATTCATTTTGTGTTAGGTCAACATATTCAGATTTTTTTTTAATATTCCTTTTTTTTTAACTAGATTGCCCTACTCCCAAAATTATTTATCAAA
The DNA here is from genome assembly GCA_037974735.1 of Cicer chorassanicum. Taxonomy (NCBI): domain Eukaryota; kingdom Viridiplantae; phylum Streptophyta; class Magnoliopsida; order Fabales; family Fabaceae; genus Cicer; species Cicer chorassanicum. Next base: position 1,508,888 of record JBBPBP010000003.1, read on the forward strand.
CTGTCCTAATTTTTGGATCCAGTGGAAGTTCGCAGGTTAGGGGGTGCGACTAGCTGAAGAGGAAAATTTTGAGGCTCGGTAGGAGATCGCTGGGGTGCGACCTCATACTAACATGTGCATTTTTTTTGTCGTTTTGTGCCTTTTAAATAATTTTAAATAATTAAATATAATAATAATAATAATACATTATTAAATAATAATAATAATAATTATAATTATTAATTAATTATAAATAATAATAATAGTTGTAATAAATAATACATTAATAATAAAAATAATAAATAATAACAATATTAATAATAATAATAATAATAATAATTAATTATTATATTATTATTAAAAATGATGATAATTAAAAATAGAAAATTATATTAAAATTTTAAAGAAAATACATTAAAAAAGAAGAAAAAATACATCAAATAAAATGAAACAAAATACAAAATATATTAAATTATTGATGTCCACCTAAATGACCTCCAGTTCATCATCTAGGATGTCGTCGAACTTGTCCAGCTCTTTGAACGAGTTGAGATTCTTCCGGTCCATCCTGATCATTATCCTCAATGTAAGTTGTAGGTGGATTAGAACAACTACCACATGCTTCCATAAAATTTTGAGGCTGAGGATTATACATGGAGTCAAACACAACATAAGTCGACTCAAGAGTTGTGCACTGAGTTCCAAACAAATTATAGAAAAGCCCATTTTCTGTCGGATAATCGGGGATCGGCATTTCTGGTACCGGCGGAGCGTAATATTGAGTCAGTGGTGGATCATAAGATGGAACTTCTCTATGGACATGTAGGTGAGGTGATGATAGAGACGGTTGTGATGTGTTTTGTTGTTGTGGGGTGGATTAGGAGGTTGACGTCATAGAAGGATACGACGGTGGTTGCAAACGGGGATCACGGAGATATTGTTCAACAGATATAAATAATTTGGTGTACTGTCTAAACCAAACCATATATTCCGTAGTATGGCATAAAAGACCTTCCACGATCTTACCTTGCAACACGTAATTGTGACGCTCATTCCAATGTTTAATCTCTTCCCTCCAAACCCAATTTCAATTATCATCAACCTTGTGCCTCATGTCGACCTCATGGTACATTTTCAAGTCCTCTGGTGGTTGTGGTATTTCTTAATGGAAGTCAAACTGAAGTGTGACTCTATCTGTATGATGTTTTTCAACAATATGATAGCAACGCAGATAGGTACATGCAGTCCAAGTGACCACCTCTTCTTCAGAAACTTCATGTTGGAACATGAGATAAGGTCTCCAATAGAACTGATATTTAAAAAAACAAACTAAACTAATTATAACAAGTATAAAAAAACAAAATATTTAAAAAATTCAAATAAAAGGGAATAAATATATTACTTCGTGAACCATCGTGTGATTAATTGTTTTTCGGTATCCTTCTATGTCGTTATGAGGAACTTTGCAAAAATTTAGGCCATCAAAATTAAATTTGTCGAATATATTAAAAATAAAAAAATATAATAAAATTAGTAATATGGTAAGCAATTGGTTTCAAAAAAAGGAAAAAATAATATAAAATTTATTTGCAAATAGTTACCTTTGTGCAAGTAGAAATATACATCGATTGAGTGATTCTGGAGCGACACAAGACAAACGATACCATGCTCAATTTTGCAACAACAATGCACATCCTCCCATAGACATGACACCGAATTTCGTTGCTTGACATAGTTCTCTATACAATGTAGCTAAAACGGCTGAACCCCAACTATATTGGAATGCTTTATTTAAATCTCCTAACAAAGAAAGATATTTTAAATGTACACGGTTGTTGGATTTGTCAAGCATCAATAACCCTCTAATCATGCGTAGGATGTATGCCCGACAAGATTCTTGTTTTTCTAATTCAGATACATCTTCACCAAAATCGTCAAACGTATCCTTCAGCCACTTTAATTTAATAGAATTACCTTTTGTTGCTCCCACAGGTGGGATAACTCCTAGGTAATCTTGACAAAGTTCTTTAACATTCACAAAATTTAAACCGCTAACAGAAAAACTAGAAACATTTAATCCTAAAAAGTAATATACATCTTCCAAAGTTATTGTGCACTTACCTACTAGAAGATGAAATGTGTGAGTTTCTGGTCTCCATCTCTCAACCATAGCAGTGATCAGACCCACATCTAGTTTATAATTTCCAAGTTTGATCACTTCACTGAAGCCAACCTCTTGCAAATATGGTAATATAGCTTCATTTGGTTTTTTATTAATGTTACCGTGACATTTTAGTTTACCCTTTAAGGGTGACTGAAATTAATAGTATATAAAATAACAAAAATAAAATAAGTAATGAGATTGAAAATATTATAAATAAAATAAAATAGATGATCCAATCCTTGTGAGTTGTTTTCAACCAATGGGATCATTTTTTTAAAGATTCAACATTATGAACCAGACTCTACCCAATTAGAACAATGTGGAAAGTGATCAACTTCATCATCAATCTCCTCCAACAAGTCCACAATGCGGTTTTCCCCTTAAGGTCTTATATAATATCAACGAGGAACAACTAAGTGATTCTAGTGATGAGGATGAAACATATTTCGATGAATCATCTGGTAATTCTGACGATGACATTGATGTTGATGAATATATGGAAGTAAAAGATCAACATATCCTACCTGAATTTGATCCACCATCTCACTTGAAGAGCATCAATATAGATACTCAAGTGAGTTCAAGTGAATTTGATCACTTGTTCATTAACAACGTCCCAACATCAGATGGAACTCTTGCAGTTGGAATGAAGTTTCAAAACAAAGATAAATGCGTTCATGCAATCAAACGTTACCATCTAAAACAATCACTGAATTTTGTGGTACAAAAATCAGATTTAGAAAGGTATGTTATTTATTGTTCAAGTCCAAATTGTTTGTTTAGATGCAGAGCTGCAAAACGCAAAAAAAGTGAATTGTGGGTGATTGGTAAATTGAATGTGCCTCGTAAATGCACAAATTCTGCATTGTCACAAGATCATACGAAACTCGATTCTAACATGATATGTACAAGCGTAATGGAAGTTGTGAAAGTGGATCCTTCAATCAAAGTGAAGATCATTATTGTTGAGATTCGGGCTTTACACAACTACACAGTTAGTTATAGAAAGGCCTGGATGGGAAAAAATAAAGCGATCGAACAAATTTATGACAATTGGGAAGAGTCTTACAATTAACTCCCACAATGGTTAATGGTTATGCAAACGTTTGCTCCAAGAACCAAAGTTTAAATGGAAACCATCCCAGCTTATCATGAGAATAGTTTGATAAGTGGGATAAGGATCTTTCATAGACTATTTTGGGCTTTCGTTCCGTGCATATCTGCGTTTAAATTCTGCAAACCAATAATACAAGTTGATGGGACTTGATTGTACGACAAGTACAATGGAACTCTATTGGTAGCAGTTGCACAGGATGGGAACGACAATGTAATTCCCATTGCTTATGCTATTGTGGAAGGTGAGACAAAAGATTGTTGAAGTTTCTTTTTGAGAAATTTGAGAAAATACGTCACTTCACAAGCCAACATTTGTTTGATTTCAGATAGACACGAATCCATTAAGAGTGCTTATAATAATCTGACATATTTCACAAAACTTTGCAAGGAAATTTAAGGACAATGCTTTGAAAAGAAAAGTTATTTCTATGGGTAATAATTTCATTTTTAATTTTTATAATTAGTGTAATTTTTGATACATTTCATTCTTAATTTATATAATTAATGTAATAATGTTTTGTCTACTATTTCAATACAGGTTACTCGGTCAATGATCCTACATATCGATACTACCACAGAGAAATTGGCATAGTAAACCTGGAGGCTTTGAAATGGTTAGACAACATACATCGACAAGATTGCATTCAAGCATTCAATGGAGGTAGCCGTTGGGGTCAGATGACAACCAACCTTGTGGAGTCGATCAACGGATTATTAAAAGGCACGCGCAACCTTCCCATCACTACTTTGGTCCAATCAATTTATTTTAAAACAGAGACGTTGTTTCCAACCATGGGAAAACAACACACATCAATTTTAGCTTCTGGTCAGGTATACACAGAAACTTGCATAAATTTTATGAAATTGGAAATAAGTAAACCCAATAGTCATAGAGTGGATAGTTTTGATCGGAGCAACCATACTTTCATGGTCCACGAGACAGTAGTTCCAAAGGAAGGGCGACCAATTGGTCACTTCAATGTAAATTTTCCCATCAAGTGGTGCAATTGTGGGAAATATCAAGCTAAACATATGCCTTTTTCACATGTCATAGCAGCATGTTCTAGCATAAAATATGATTATTGGAGCCTTATACCTGATGTGTACAAGGAGGAAACGGTACTAAAAGTCTACAACGAAGCGTTCTCACCCATACCAAACAAATGATATTGGCCAAAATATGAAGGTGTTAAGGTGTGTCACAATCCATTAATGCGGGGAGTTAAGAAAGGTCACCTAAAGAGCAAACACATTAGAACAGAAATGGACACTACAAAAAAAGTATCAAGAAAATGCGGATTATGTCGGGTATCTGGTCATACTAGGAAACATTGTCCAAATGCTGCGGACACATCTACTCAAATTTGATGTATTTTTTTTTTCTTTTTTAGTGTATTTTCTTTAAAATTTTAATATAATTTTCTTTAAAATTTTAATATAATTTTCTATTTTTAATTATCATCATTTTTAATAATAATAATAATAATAATTAATTATTATTATTATTATTAATATTATTATTTATTATTAATTTATTACAACTATTATTATTATTATTATTTATTAATGTATTATTATTAATTAATAATTATTATTATTTATTAATGTATTATTATTACTATTATAATTTAATTAATTATTTAAAATCATTTAAAAGGCACAAAACAACAACAAAAAATGCACATGCTAGTAGGAGATTGCACCCCCAGCCAGCGACCTCCTATTGGGCCTTAAAATTTTCCTCTTCAGTTGGTCGCCCCGCCAACCTGCGAACTCCCACTGGGCCCAGAAAGTAGGGCTGGTAAATATTTTTGGGAGTAGGGCAAACCTTTAGTAAATTGTTAATTTCGAAAGTTTCTAACAATTCTAAAGTTTCGAAATTTATGCGGAGGTTTTATTTTGAAAATTTCGAAATTTTCAAAAGTTTGAAAAATCTAGAAATTTTCATTTCTAAAATTTTGAAAGTTTGAACTTTCATTTTGAAATTTTCTAAAATGTTCGAAAGTTTTAACAATATCTGGAAAAATTTCATTTAGAAAGTTTCAACAATTTCTAAAAATACTTCATTTCGAACATTTCATAACTTCGAATGTTTGAATAATCTAGAAAATTTTCATTTTGAAAATTTCAAAAAGTTTGAACTTTTTATTATTTTCAGGAAAAACTTTATTTCGAACATTTCATAACTTCGAAAGTTTGAACAATCTGAAAATTTTTCATTCCGAAAATTTTAAAACATTCGAAAGTTTCAACTATTTATGAATTAACTTCATTTCGAACATTTCAAATTTTCAATACTTACTTTTCGAATATTTTGATACTTTCGATGTAAGAGAGAATTATGTAAAGTTTCGAAAAAGAGGGTGAAAAATTAGTGTTAAATTTTTTTGAAGGTTTTACAGATAATACAAAAAGACAAAAATATAATTTCATGTCGAATGGGGGGTGGAAGGTTAAGGTGTGGAGGTGCATGGTATAAACATCATCCCGTAGTAATAAGTTACGCGCGATAATTGGACTAAACAAATTAATTGGTAAAATAATCATTCTAAGACGTGAATTTTTTTATAATATAAAAACTCACATATAACTGTGATGTCTCGAATTTCAATTCAAAACAAAATATTCAACTTAACAATATCAAAATATTACTATTAGTGAAAGTTGTTAAAGGAGATGTCCTACTCAATTCAGGAGGCATAGCAAATATTAGAAAGAAAAAAAAGTGGCTGAGTATCCTTTGCATGTATTTTTTTCGTATTATTGTAAAATTAAGCCGAGTCTTTTTCATGTGGAGTGTCCTTTTCTATACCTAATATTCGAATTTAATTTTTATTGTAAAAGCTAGTTTCATGAAAGAAGATGGATTCATTGTACCCCACACTCCATGTTGGAACCCATATGACTAACCGTGTAAGGAAACTTTCTTTTAGAAACTTGTAACATATTGTTTTATAAAAAATATGGTCCCCATAAACTTTCTCATAATTATTAACAACTATTTTTATGTGAGAACTTTATGCTCTTAGCTTTTTCATTAAATACATTTATCAAATTAGGATTAAGTATTGTATCAAACTTCCAGATATGTGTGTTAGTTTCTAACCTTTGTAACTCTTTTAGTGTTAATTCAATGATCATGTGACTACGAGGCTTTACATAAAAGGAGAGACTGTGTATTTAGGGGGCCAAAGGCATATAACATGCATATAATTATTAATAAATTAAGAAGTTGGTGGTGACCATAGCCACATGGTGCCACCCCTCAATATGCCATTGGGTAGGTTGATTAGTCTATTTTATTTTAAAAATATAAAAATGCTAAAAAACTTAAATTTCAAAAAAATATGTAATGAAATAATATATTCTATATAGTTTGTTATCAAGGGTATATTAAACAAAATATATAATAACATTCTCATTGAAAAACAAAATACTAACACCTTATCTTATATACATAATATAATTATATTTTGTCTTTAAATTTTTAATATCGATATTATTAAATTAGACATTATATTTTAAATTCAAACTCAAAATTTTATAGTTACGTAAAGTTTTAATAGTAATTATATTATTTCATTTTTATATATATAAAAAAAAACAATTATATTTTTGTCATAGTATTCTTTTATCTTGTTTATCTCTATCATAACTTAGACCATCAATTTAATTTTAAATTTTTTTTGAACAAAACCAACGCAAAACAAATTCATTAATAATCAAAACTCGAAATATATGTCGCAATTTCATCACCATTTTGAAGAATAGCAATAAATGTAGGCACTCTTATGAGAATGTGATCAGTCACTACATGTGTTCTTCACCTAGAAATCTTTACCAAAGAGTTGTAAAGATAAAATGCGTCTAAAATTTAATATAATAGACCCGAATTCATATTGGTCCTCTTGATTAAAATATTTGTCATCTGCAACGTTATTGGGATCCAACTTAAATAAAAAGCTATAGACCAAAAAAAAAATTAAATATTAAGCGCAATTCTCGCAAATTATCGTCCAAAATAAACTCCGCTTAAATTTTTACACACCACAACAACAATAATAATAATAATAATAATAATAATAATAATAATAATAATAATAATAATAATAATATTAATAATAATAAACGAGACAAAAATTATAAACACAATTAATAAATATTAATTATTGTCATTAGTAGGGTATAACAACTTGTGAGTCATACCCACAATATCTCTAGAACAGATATAGAGATAAGAAACAGATTAAAATCTAATATATTTACTTTTATATCCTCATTTCATTTAAATTATTTAATTATATGCTACATTAAAATTTATATATTAAAGTATCCTTTTTTTTCTTTACCCGGTTGAAAGACAGGATGCGACCAACTGAAGTATTTTTTATCACATCCTTTACTTATTTATTTATTCATTTATTTTTATAACGATGATTAATTGTTAATTTAATAAAATAAAAAATTATAACGTACTATATTATTTTAACAACTCCCTCCAATTTTGCAATTTATTGCAGATAAATTAGCAACTTAATTTTATTTTATTAACAACTCCTTACAAAATAGGAGAAAGTTGTTAATTTTTATGTATTTTTTTCATTAAATGTATTTTTGTTTGATTTTATTAATATAATTTTATTTTTTAAATTAATTTAATTATTTTTTATTTATTAAATTAACAATTAATCATTTGGTATAAAAATAAAATGCAATAGATGGTTGCATCTCTATGATACGACGGCAAAAAAAAAATTACCCTTCATATGATCGTTTCCTTGTCTTGCAATATCTTAAAAGTTAAAAAATAGAAAATTTTGATATATAAATGTAAATATAAGTATAATGAAGAATTTTAAATAAATAAAAAAATAAAAAATAAAATAAAAAATCAACCTTAGGGCGGCACTTGTTAATATGAACCTCGAAAAAGTTTGCAAATATATATATATATAATTATACACGTATAACAATACATTTTTTGACAATATATAATTATACAATTAGATAATAGATCGTATATTACAGCACTCATCAATATGTTTATATAGTTTGGATATAGATTATATAGTATAGGTAGATCAAAACTCAAGATTTCATACTAAGGGACTTGGGTCTAACATAAAAGAATAAATTTCTATAACGTGAAGAATTCGAATTTTAATATCCATTGAGATAAATATTTATGTTAAATATTTGATGTGTTTCAAATGAGATTATTTTTAATAGAGAAAACTAGAGGTGTACAAATGATGAGTTAGGTTGAATTTGATGTGTCTCTTACTCAGTCTTAATATTTGATCGGATCAAATTTTAAACCCTAATGCGTCCCTTAACCCGATCAAACCCGTAAGTTACAGGTTCATTAAGGACGAGATGGAATAAAGACAAGACCGGTTGATTCCAAGACGAGACGCCAAACAGTAATCCTTAAAAAAAATTGATAAAACAATTAAATATAAATAAATTCATAATAAGTCACATATTGTTACCACTTCTAAATTCATTCAAGATAATATTGTCTTACAAACTATAAGTTACTAACTTGGATTAATTTTTTTCGAGAGGGTGAATCAATAATAACCTAAAATAATAACAAAACATAATCATTTTTCCTTAAATTAATTTAGGACGGAACGGGTAACCCGATGATGGGTACTCCGAACCCGTCATTTTTCTACCTTGTCTTTGTATTGTCCTTTTCTTTTGGGACCATGTCAAACCTGCCACATTGCTTACAGGACAAGACGGATTTGCAAGACGAACCGGATCTTGTACAAAAATCAAAAATTTCAAATTTCAAAAAAATAAAATAAAATTGTAAACTTTAGAATATATTATTTTGAATTGAAATTCAAAATTATTTCAGAAATGGTATAGACAAATTAAAACTCAAAACCCTCTAAAAATTTAACACTTTGTTTTTAGTCCCTATAATTCTTTTTAACTTTTTAGTCACTACAAATTTTTCGAAAATTTTACCACATACCCCACATTTTAATAAAAATTCAATTTTGGAAAACTTGAAAAAAAAAATTCCATAACATAGAGTTTGAATTATCTGGAAATATTTATATTACGGAATTTTTTTTTCAAATTTTCTAGAAAACTGGAAAAAAAAAATTTCATAACACAAATTTCAAAATTTTTAAAACATATTAATGTTCGTATATAAAATTTAAATTTTCTAAAACACATTTGTTTATCAGAAAACTTCAAAAAAGTTTTCCGTTACACAAAGTTTGAAAATTCCAAAACATATTTGTGTATCGAAAAATTTGTTCAAGATTTTCGATACACAAAGTTCAAATATTTTAAACACATGTGTTCTCGAAATTTGTTTTGTAAGTTTTCCGGAACTTAAATTAAATTTAGCGAGGTAGAAAAAAATTTGCTTTTAAAAAGATTAAATAGGTATTTTGTATAAAATGTAGGAGGATACATCGAAAAATTTCAAATTTTCCGTTTTCATTTTTCGTGTTTACTTTTAAGTCATTATGTGTATTGTTCAAATTTTTAAAGATTCATTGCAGTCATGTTTAGAACATTATAAACATCTCTCTTAACAAAAAATATATTATTTTTTTAACATAGGATGAATTAAATTTGAATTTTTAAGATTTTAACTCTTAAAAATTCATATTTAATTTATCTTTTATCAAAAAATTATAAACTTTTTGTATATTATTTTTTT
>JBBPBP010000003.1:1536662-1566691 GCA_037974735.1 Cicer chorassanicum
TTATATGATACATGTCAAATTTAAATAATTATAAAAAAAAAACACTTAAATACTTAAGTAGAGTTTAAAAATTAAGACAAAACAAAAAATTTCATATGAAATAATTGAATGTAAAATTATTTGAATTAAATTTTAATTTTTTAGTTTATTTATCTCTTTAATATATAATCAATTCAAAAGAGTCTCAAAATACAAGCTCATATCAATCAATCAATATTTTTTCTATTTATTTGTCTTCTATTTATTTAGATTATAATAGTAATAATTTTGTATTCTTATTTTAATTTAATTGTATAAAACATTGATTCTATTGAATAATATTTTAAAAATTAGTTTACTAAAACAAGACATATGTATGTATTGAAGTAGAGCGAAAGGGAGGGGTAATAGATAAAACTGAGACGTAGAGATATATGACTTAGAAAAAGAGAGAGATTAGTGTATTATAAAAATCATGTCCTTTATGATAATTTTCTAGTTTAAAAAATCAATTTTATAAAACTGTATACTTAAAAATTATTGTTAAAAAAAATCATTTTTATGATAGCAAACAAACGGAATAAAAAAAAGTCATTTTTAAACAAATCTCTATAAAACAAATGCATCCAATATTTAATATAGATAATTGAGTTTTTCATTACTAACCTTATTGAGGTGCATGGAATACAACTATATTCAGTCCATTTTATTTTTTAAGGCATAGATTTTGCACAATTATAATGTCAATGAAGAGAGTCGATTCTCGTCTATATTTAGATAGATCAAATGCATCAATTTTCTTTGAACCACTTGTGTTTATATTAAGGTTGGAGAGAGTAGGAATTTAGATACCCTAGGTTAAAAAATTAAATTCAAGGTAGACAGACCTAAGGAAAATTACAAGAGTTTAAGGACAAAATGTAGATTACATAAGTGACATAAGATAAATCTCTCTGGTTCCAAAGCAGAATCTACAAAAAGAAATGGTAACAGAACATGTTATTCATCAACTCTACGAAACTTGGGCCACACTGTGATCACTCCTGGCCTCATCTCCTCAAAACGGTATCTGCATAACAATACATAAAATGAGAGCCAACAAGGTAAACCTATCTTTCTAAAGCTAGACAAAAATATGCAAGTCTCATGCACTAAGCCACCCTTTTTTCCTTCTTTTACAATGTGGACAGAGTTAAAATAAGAATTAAAAAAAAGTCACCCATTTCACTATGATATAACTGCTAGATTGATATAAATTTTTCATCAATAATCTAATGACTAGCATACAGTGCTCTAATCCAGTTCATCCAGTTTTAATTAGTGCATCTTAATTCTTAGGTGCACCTAAAGGAAGTAAATATAAGAATAGATATTATGTTCCACCTGTTTTCACTGAGGAAACTTCTTACGGCTGTAGGAAGAGCAGCTTGTCCTCGGCTGTGATTGCCAACACCTGTACAAATGAAAAAAGCAATTAAGGTCCTCCTAATTAAAATCCTTATTCTTTTATGTTCACTCATTAAACCTTAATTCTTTTATTCAAGAAATATTAAATTTGCCAAAAAATAACTGATAGCTTCCAAAGGAAAAAAAATTACCAAAGGTGGAATTTTTTGGATAAAATATCTAGGATCCAGATTCTCTACCTTAGGTAACTTTGTCTCTATCTCTTTAGGCAGAATTTGCTATATAAGTATAACATAGAATTTTCATGTTATGCATGGTCGAAAAAGAAACCAAAATACCTGTTATGACGTGTAGAGCCAACGATCTAAGCCTTATTGGTGCTTGCTTATCCAAATTTTCTCGGTCCATGAAGTTAAGAGACCCAAGAGTTGAATGTGCATGGGCATTCTTCTTCACACCATTTGAAGGGGCTGAGCTCTTTGAGAAGCTTTCACTTTCGATTCTATGGAGGTGTTTTTGCAATGCTTGAACAGCCTCGGCTGCGTGAAGACCGTGCAAATCCAGTCTCCCAATATCATTATCACTATTCCTGATACTTAAAATTTTTGTGGCTGCCTCAGAATTAAGTTTGTCGGCATTATGCCATTCCTCCTTAGCTCTCATTGAATGTTGTTTGGCAGAAAAGTGTTCACCTTTTAGAAAAGCGTTAGCGGCTGCTTTAGAATGTCGTGATGCTGACCTGTTTAGTAAACATGACATAAAATTCTCAATGCTTAGCGACAATCTAAACAGTGTAACACCAAGATGCAATCCTTTCAATAAAATAACACTGATGGATTCAACTGGCATTGGAAAGAAATATTGACATAAAGCTCTTTTTTGAAAGAATTGCAAATCCAATCAAATCATTGACATAAAATAAAAAGCAATCTACGGAAATAAATTAATCAACTTAAGTTTTCCTATTTTCATTGATTTTTGCTATGTAAGGTAGGAAAACATTTATCTATGCACACTACAAGGGTTTCAGAGACAGAGAACCAAGACATTGTATGTTATAACACATAACAATACGGCATCATCAATTAAATTACACGTTTGATTTGGAGAATTCATAATAAAAGCCAAACCCAATTTTTCCACTATTGTCTTACACTGAAGAAAACTAGAACATAGAACAAATGCATGACAAAAGGTGATAATAATATATAGCACTCTAATATATTCAGCATGTTTAGGATGCATGCAAATCAGAAGTTAACAAATGGCAAGAGAAGTCATAAATGGTAGCCAGGATTAAGATGTGCTCCATTCCTCACTAATCATTATACATGTTTCCCCACATATCTTGTATAAAAGTTGACATAAGTAGAAGAAAAAAGACATATATATAACGTGAGAAAAAATGCTGATTAATAAATAATCATACCAAGACAAACACATACCAGCAAGACAGAACTAAATAATACTATCACAAGAAAGATAATATGAGTTGGCGTTCAAACCTCATTGTCTTCAATGCATCCTTTCGATGGCTATTGTAAATATCATCGTCCTCCCATTCCGGTTCGACCGGAACAAAATTCAAGAGGTCCATTTTGCATTTCAGGTCATTGACATCAGGAAACTTCTGAAATGAGGAAGCATTTCTATTCTCTGAGTCTTTATCGTTATCTTGGAGGTGACCAACAATATTAGAATGGAAAAGAATGTCATCTTTGACCATATCTAAAGTAAGACTTTCAACAGTCTCCACTTTATCTGAAATAGTTGGCCTTGGATCGCTTGATACTTTACATTCTTCAAAATCGGCTGCAGAGACCATTGTTTCCAATAAAGCCATGGCCTTATCAACATTATTATCAACAGCATCCAAGATATCCTCAATCAAGCTATTTTCAGCCCAAGGATGCAGCTCTTTGAGCTTTTTGGTAGCTAAATTGACATCTTCTCGGGCAGTAGCCCCACAAGATTTTTCACCAGAATCAGAACCTAACACTGCCTTTTGGCCATTTGCACCATCTTTCAAAGGAGGGAAATTTTCATTAGGTATAAGTACCGAAGAGAAAGGCTTCAACGGAACATGTTTCTTCTTGACTAACTTATCACCATGTCGCATAGAACCAGATGAGCCTATAGGTGGGAAAGGGTCATTGTCAGTTTCAGATTCAATATTGTTTTTATTTCTTTGCTTGAGATCAAAAGCTGTCCAACCAGAAGGTTGGCTACCCCTGCCCCACGACATCTTTTTAAGGGAGGTTCCGGCCGAAACAGTCATCTTGTTCCATACACCATAATTTGAGCACAAATCACTTTATCTCTCTGTCTGAAGACTTGTGCAGCATATAAAGAACAAGAATTAAGGAAGCCACAATCTGAAGACCTGGCTTACAAAACGTCCAAGTCAACTACTATAATAAGCACTGAGCATCATGCTACATACAAGTAAGTTAGACAATCACTTAAAGACATAATAATGATCATTTATACCTTGGTTGCATAAAAAACTTAATTAAGCATTTATACCATAAACACTTAACATATAAATGTTTACTTAGTGCAAGTTATTTTAATAACAAAAGATATAATAATGTCAAACTGTTTTCCAAGTTATATTTGAGAACTTATGTAAATAAGTTCAAAACAGCTTATGGAAGCTCTTTCAACTAGTCTCACAAGTGCAAGTAGATAAACTCAAATATGTTAATCCAAACATGTCCTTAAACTATCTCAAACACTGTAATATTACAAGACATAATTAAAACTAACTCAATTTTCAAATTGAACCATGTAAAACACCGCCAATTGAAGATAAATAGAGAATTAAAAGCAAGCACATCAGAAAAAGCAGATTTAATAATCTAAAAAACCCTAGAAACAAAATTTGAAAAATTGAGCTGAAAGAAGAAAACCCAGATGAAAAAATCTAACCTTTTTTGTTGCAGAAAATATATAAGAGGAGAAAGAAGGTAATTGGAATGCTACTTGGGAAGGCGAAAACGTATAAACCGAAACCGAGGAATTGATCTATCCAAGGGCTGAAAAAGAGATGGAAACACAGAAGCAAAAAGTTGTTGTTGGTGGAAGAGTTTTGCGACGACAGCAGGTTGTTGTGAATCAGATCTGCACCTGTTATCCATAAATTGCTCTGTGAAGATTGCGAAAGAGAAGAAGAATGAAAGATTTTGGGTTTTTCTTTCGTCCCAAAGGGTCTTTCTCTTTAAGGAGCCACAAATTGATTCTAGAAAGAGAAAAACCGTATGAGAGAGAGAGAGAGATAGAGAGAGAGATTTGGTAGCCGCCGACGCTGTCACAACGAGGAAAGGAATATGTGAATGGCGAAGTGCAACGATATATTGAATTGCTGTATAATAACTTCGTTTTTTATTTTTATTTTTATTTAAAGTGTTGATACATTCTGATTTTTTTTATTAAAAAAACGATGAAAACTTTAAATATTAATTAGTTTTGGAAAAATAAAATAATTATTTTTCGAAAGATGGTAACAATTATTCTAATGGTATATACGTAAATTTAGTAAACAAATATACATCGAGAAATTAAATATAAAAATAATGTCTTAAAATTATTTGTGCGTTCAATTTAAAAGATGTATATTTTCAAAATAAAATTTTTGTTTTTTTTTATTATTTAATATATTGCTTATGTACTTGTATAAGATTAACTTCTTATATTATAAAATATTAGTGTCTCTTTTTATAAAACTTTTTAAGGAACTATAAAATCCACCGTTCACTTTTTCACAAGAATATTCTTAATTAAATGATAAATATATATAAGATCATTCACTTCTTTTTTTATAGTAATTGAAAGATAATTTTGAAAAGAGGATAAATATTGTTGACACAAAAGAGATCTTATATATAAGAAAGTGTTATAAAATTAATCTAAAATAAAGATAAATAAAGTATAGAAAAATAAACACAAGAGAGAAGAAATTATAGAGAAGAGAAAAGATTTTATTATGTTCATCAAGATACATCCTTACAATACTCATGAGTCATATTTATATGACACAATTCTTGTAAATTACAAATGTATTAAAATATGTGTGCACTAATATAATGGAATCAATGGCATTTAACATAGTGCAGTGACTGATTTTTAAATATAGGAGGTATGAAGATGGACATCCACCATATATTATAATTATTCACAACATTCTATTTTGGATGTCCATTAAGGATATATTTAATTGAAACCTACTAAGAAAAAACCTAGCCAAGGAAAAAGAGTACATTTTTTTGTGGGAACTATAGCATTAAAAACCTTACCAAAAAAATCTAATAAAACAAAACCATAGTTAAGAATAAAAAAACTGCAAATTATAATTCTCCCTCTCATGCGAGCAATCATCTCTAGGACGACGAATATCAATCTTCTATAATAGTTGCTTAAAAGTTTCACTTGAAGAATATTTTTTTTTCAATTGGGCTATTATTGTGCGGATATAAGTCTCTTTCATGTGTTACACCTCAACCAAAAAACATTTCAACTTCTTTATGTAGTGCTAAAATTTCAATGTGAGGATTGGACAAATAACTTGCATCTCTCATATAACTAATTAAATATTTGATGATAAATTGACAACAAATAATATATCATAATATGTATAATTAGCAAGATACATTAGTACATTCAATTGAACTAAGATACGTGACCAATTAGCTCTAATTGGAATACACAATAAATGTTATTTGTCCATACTACTAACACTTTTGCTATATAAACTTCATGATTTACAAAAATATTATTCTTCAAATACTCAATTTGTAATTTTGAAATAAAATATTTTCCCTTCCTACATATTTCATCTTACACTTTTCGTTAATCAAAGTATTTCATATGTTATTCACGAGTTTTGGTTTTATATCATCAACATAAACATCAATTATAACGAATTTATTTTTTCAAATATTTTCTTAAAAAATGGACAAATGAAGTCATTCTCACATATCTCGTTTGAAAATATTCACTAAAAATATTATACAATATGCATAGACGGTTTGAGTAGATAAAAAGGCTTATTCATTTTGATTAAGTCATATCTTCAAGAGTATGAATTTTATGTCTCACGAAAATAAATTCATTCATGGAGTTTCATACAAATATGTTGTAACACATTTTTTATATAAATTGAGTCTTTCATGTGCTACTAAACTTAATTAGGTATGAAAAAGTTATTGAATTCACTTCAAGTGTATATGTATCTTCAAAATAAATGGTAGACTTTTATCATACTCTTGAATAGCATGTCAAACTTTATATATGTATTTCTTCACTCTCAATTCTCTTCGCGCGAAAAATCAGTCATAGCTAATTAGCTTCGCATCTTCATGTGTGCAGACTACAAGTCCAAAATTCTTTCGCTTTGCAAAACGAGTTTAATTTCACTTCAATTGATTCTTTATATTTTCAAATCATTTATTTTCTAAAATATTTAAAAGATTTTAGTTCATGATTCTCATTATCATTAATCACATATAGCGCCATATTATATGCAAAACTATTGTCAACGTTGACTTTCTTTCGATGCCATCATATTCGATTCATGACATTATTTATCGAGATCTCTTTATTTTCACAAGTTTCATGTACCTGGTCAATTCTTCTAGAACAAAATCAATTATGTCAAACACTCTTTTGGAATTTTCATAACCTCACTTGACTCGTCTTTCTTTTTAGCCCCTTTATTTATTTGAATTTTTTTATCTTTTGAACCAACAAATATATCATGCTTCACGAATGGGTACTCATTTGCAATTATCCATTGTCTAATAGGGACTTCAATTTGGATTGGAGTATTAGCGGTTATCTTTTGAAATTCAGGTTCACACTACTTTGTATGAGAATCAAGATGAGATAATATATTCCAATTATCATTTTCTGTTGTTTATTCTCTCTCCCCCTAATATCGAGAATACTAATTCATCAAATGATAATCAACAAATTCATTTGAAAACAAGGCTCCAATTTGTTGGCTCAATATACTCTATCAAAAATGGAAATTTCATATTCAATATGTCTTCTCAATATTCACTTATGTCTCATCTTAATCTATTATATTGGAACAATTGAAATATACACAACACATCTAAAAATATCTTAGATGAGGAGTATTAGGTTACTAACCCAAAATTGATAATAAATTAAGGGGATGACTTACATGTAGTAACTCATTGGCTTGATGTGAATCAACCTATCGACATATATTGCATGTTCCCAGGTAAAAACTGGAAGATACAATCTCATAAGATTGATCTTAAAATCAACACTAGACGTCTAATTATTAGTTCTTCAATTCCATATTTATGCATAAACTTATATTATATGATGTTCAATATCAATTCCAATATAATACTTATGAGAAAAATGAACTCTTAGTCAAATTAGTTAAGACAATAATCTCACAAACTTCTGATTGTGAGTTGACAACAAACATACTTCAATGTATAAATCCAAAAATATCACCTCATATACATTCTAAAATTGAGAGAGACTCATTCCCTCCAATTGTCAACTTTCATTGGAACTAATAATACACAAAAATTATTTAATTGAAGAATCTTCTGGTACCTCAACACATGCTAACATATATTTGTAATTACTTTTTACATCATGATAGATCTGGAATGGCCTAATGGTTCTGCCAACAACAAATTTAATAAGACATGTTAACTTCAAGTTTACAATAATATGTGTTTAATTGTTCTGATTCATTTGAATCAATAATTGACAATCATAATACGTAAATAAAATCATCTGAATAAAATCAAATAATAGATATTCTAAAGATTTTATTTACCTTTTGTATTATCATATGCATATATCAAAAACAACATTTAGCATATAAGTAAATGAGGACACAAAATTTTCTTGAACAAATAAAACTCTATAAATCATACATATATACTTTGGGTGCGTTTGTTTCAGATTTTTTCCTGAAAAAATCTATTTTTTCAAATCAAAAATCTTTTTGTGGAGTTTGAAAGGTGTTTGTTTCAGATTTTAAAAAAATCATTGTGTTAAAAAAAAAAATTTTGGCTAAAAATGAAAAGCTAAAAATAATAGCTTCTCGTATTTTGCTATTGCGATAGATGAGAGAGAAAAACGAAATACAACTAAAAAAACACGGAACTTAACTCATTAACAATGAAAATGATGTAATTACTCCTAGCTTATTTTAAAAATCCCAAATTTCCCGTTCATTTTTAATAAGTTGGCCATTTTTTTTTCTCTTCCCACAACGTTGTTATTTTTCTCTTTCCATGCCACCTTGTTTTCATCCAATAAATTTTGTTTTCTTTTTAGATTTTTCTTGTTTGTTTTTTTGTTGTGTGGGTTTATATATTGGTTTTTGAGCAGTACTCAATTATAAAATTTTAAAATGTGTATACGAAATGATCATTGTAGTTTTAAAAAAAATCATTTTTACAAAATTTTATACAAACGAGTTAAAAATCATTTTTATAATAGTAAACAAACGGGAGTTAAAAAATCATTTTTTTTAATCTCTAAAAAATAATCTCTAAATTATTTAAAACAAAAATCATTTTTATTTAAGCTCAAACAAACGCACCCTTTATCTAAATAACTATAATATAAATCAAATTAAGATAAATTGTTTATTTGTTCATCATAAATTATTCAAAATAAAATACATTTGAAATTAAAAAAAAAGCGAGAATTTAAAGATAATAAGGATATTTTTTTTAGAGTAGTAAGAATAAATATATGTAGAATAAAACCTCTAAGTTGATTATGTCATCACTCATATGATTGGGTATCGTGTTGATAACATGATAAAATTAATCTAAACTAAAGGTAAATAAAGTGTAGAAGAATGAGCACATGGGAGAAAAAAATAATAGATAATAGAGAATATGAGAGTATTGTATTGTATTCATCAATGTGCGTCCTTACTAGGGATGAGAATACGTCAGACCGACCGACAGTGGTTTATGGCCTAGCCTACGTCAGACCTATGCCAAACCTGACTTTTTTCTAAACAGGTAAAGCCAAGGCTTCTAAAAAGGCCTATTTAATTAAAAAAGGTCAGGCTACATGGCATATAATAAGCCTTTGATGCCAACCTTTTTTTTGTATATATATTCAACTTTTAGTAATTTACACATATTAACTTTATTTAGTTTTTGACATATTTAAATGTATTGTTATAAAACATAATTTAAGTAGGATATATATAAAATCATATTCTTCAAAATGTGATGTTAAATATCAAAATAGAACTTAATTTCATTGACATATTAACTTGTTAATCTATTTATAGATATGTTTGATTACTTATTCAAAATGTTAAAATGAGATAGACTTTTAAGTAGGCTAACATGTCATACCAGACTTCTATCAAGACCAAACTCAAGCCTAAAAAGTAAGCCTATGACAAGCCACATGCCAGACTCAAGCATAGCAAAGCCTAGCTCGGCCCAACCTATTCTCATTCCTAGTCCTTACAAAATCACACGAGTCCTATTCATAGGACACAATTCTTGTAACTTACAAATATATTAATAGTCTACCATTAGGTTCACTAACATAATGGAGTGAGTGACCTTTATGTTAGAACCAAGTTGGTTTGAAAAACTATGACCCTTACTTGTTTTGTTTTGATGATAACAAAAATTATTTTGTGGGAACAATTTGAAGTACTAATGGTTTTACTTAAGTGTCTTGTTCCCCGATAACGTAATGTTAAATGACTTTGTGTTGCATCATCTGATGATTGGACAATTTAAAGGAACACCACAACTTTGCTCTAAATATTGTATTCTAAGTTTGATGAATGCGTTTCCGGTGATTCTGTTTTTGCAAGTAACATTATGATAATTCTGCATCTGAGAAGTGTGACAAACATTTGACTGTCTGGCTTTGATACGTGTGACAAGCATTTGATCGTCTCACTATGATAAGTGTGACAAACACTTGATCGTCTGACTCTGATAGTAAGTCAACACTTTGATAAAAAAAATGTCAACGCTTTGATAGAAAATTAACACTCTGATAGAAAGTCAACACTTTGAAGAAGTCAAATTTGTTTACCCCTACTCAACATATTGAATACGTTATCTGTTTGAATAATTGTGTGACATTCCTTGATCAGGGCAACCTCTACTCTTCTTGTTTCCATATCAAGATACGTAGAATCAATTATGAGAACATATTTGGACAAGTTTTAATGGTGAATCAATATTTGAAGATTTGATACAAAAGTGTCATGATTCATGCTGATTTCTTGCAATCAGGACAACAATTGGAAACCCTAAAGTTTCTCTATAAAAGGACATACAATCTTCATTGTAAAATACACAACAACAATACTGCAAAAAAAAAAAAAACACGATACAACTATGCACTCTTGTTCTTACCCCTATTATTTTTATCTAAATGCTGAGAGACATTTCACTTTATGAAATCATATATTTGTAAACACATTCTTGCGAGAGTTATTCGGATAAACCTGTAAAACATTTTGATTGTAATCTAGCCTAATAGTGGCCGCATCCTCGACAACTTGACTGTATTAAACGACAGGGTTTATAGGTTACTCCTCGAAAATTACTTTAAGGACAAATGATTATTTTATGTTATTATTGATTCACTTTCTCTAAAAAAAATTACCAATAAGATCACTAAGTATTTGTAAAAAAATGTTATGAGTTACTATTCTTGAATGGATTGACAAGTGGTAACCATATGTAACTTGTTATGAGTTACTTTACGTTCAATTATTTTTTTTTCTAAAAAATGTTTAAGAATTAATATTTAGCGTCTCGTCTTGAGACCAATCCAACCTCGTCTTTATTTCATCATGTTCCTATTGAACCTGCAACTCATCGCATTTGGTTGGATTAAAGAATAAGTTAAGGTCTAAAAATTGATCCGATCAAATGTTGAGATCGAGTAAAGAACACATCAAATCCGATTTAACTTGCCCTTTGTACACCCCTTAATCTTAAGAGCACCGATTACCAAAACAAAAAAGAAAAAGAAAATTAAGTAGAAAATTTGAATTTTTACAACTCTAAAATACTAATTACATGACTTCAAAGATTTTATTTTACATATAACTTTTTAACGAATTAATATTTATATATATTAAAAAGTTCTTAAAGTATCTCTCAATATTTCACATATCTTATTATCTAATTTTTTGTGTGTGAATGTACTAATTATCTATATCTAAGTTAGTGTTGTTTTTTGTTTAGTGGGAGGAATTTGAAGGGGAAGGGAGGAGAGAGAAGGGAGAAAATATCATTAAATTTTTTATGTTTATATCAAAGTTTAAGAATTGAAAAGACCAAATCACTCCGTATATATTTAATTGAAGATAGATAAGCTAAAGTAAATAATTTAGATGAAATGTATTTAATTCATAGTTAAGAAAAAGATGAAAAATAAAATCCTCTAACAAAATAGTTTTTGCTCTACCAACTGAAGTTAAATGCAATAAAAATAATTCTTTGATGTAACTCAAATAGTAGAGGGAACAAATAAATAATTTAAAATTCCTCCATTACCCTTATATCAAATATTGTCTCTCCTTACGTCACCTCCCACCCTTTCCATTAAAATTCATCCCTCTCTTCTCTTAAAACCAAACACAGCCATATTCTTTTGGAATGGTAAATAAACTCACTTTAAAACATATTTTATACCTAGAAAGTTGAGAGACAGAAAAAAGAAAGAAAGAAATTGAGTCCGAAACAAGTCTCATAGCTGAGTTGAAATCAATTCAATTCAGGATCCAAATTCTTCAACTTTTCATCATCTTATCCTCGTACGCTACGCTTCCCTTTTCTTCAATTTCTCATTCAAATCCCCATGTCAATTTCCTTTATTTCAAAATTATATATTTTTCCTCCCAAGATTCGTCGTTTTCCTCGTTAAGATTCTTTAGTTTCTTTCATCAACGTTGATTTATACGCCTTGAAAATTATTCAATTTGGGTCTGTCTGCAAGATTATTTTTTGTTTTTGTTTTTTTTTGTTTATTCTGCTTTCAAATTTCGTCGTGGATGATGCACAGTTTCTTGCTGCTTATTTGTTGTTATCTTTTAAGCTCTTGTGAAATTACAACATGTGTGATGATGTCAATTATTCTAGGATTTAGTTTTGTGTATGTGTAATGTGTGTATTTTTTATTTATCTATGATGGTTATGTAGATTTGGAGCAATTAAAAAAAAGTTGATTTGGGGATTATATATATTTTTTATCAATGATTCTTGATGAAGGTTGCATTATGTTTATAATTGATTGATTATTCATTGATAGGAACACAAGTTTTTACTTTCATGATGCAAAGGAAGTTATGTTATGAGCTTAAAATTGTAGGCATGTTTGATGTTTGCCACGTGTCTGACACCGATACCTGATATTCAATTACTTATATTTTCTGAAGTTATTACTAGTATTTACTTGATGGTGCCGTGTCGGCCTGTTTTATTTAAGTGTTTGGTGTTTGGATCCTTTTTAATCAGTTGAACTATCTTGTGTTGGCAGTTTCCCAACTTTTCATCGGTGAAAAATGCAGATTATGATGTCAGTTCAGGGTAGCTGAAGAATATGTTAGCTTAGCTTAAGAAAAGCTTTTTGCGTTTGTTCTTAAGATGTATCTTTACACTATTTAATTGTCGATGAATAATAATGAGCTTATATCTTTGGCTCTTTGTTTCATTATTCGCCTCTTTACTTGCAGATATTGGCAAAAACTTGGCTTGCTTCTATGAGCCAAATCTTGTGTTTTATGTGGCTTCATAATGGTATTGAAGGGTTTTTGTGAAAGGATTGTTGCTGCAAAATGTTCTGCTAAAAGCTCAATCGATACTGTAGATAATATTCAAGTGCCTGCCTCTTCAAAGGCAGGGTCTAGTGATAGTAAGTTTCCCAAGGCTTCCTTATGGTCAACCTTCTTTACATCTGGTTTTTCAGTCGATGAAACATATAGTGAATCATCCGCTTCTGAAAAGAAAGCAGTTCATTCTCGAAATAGCGGGTGGGCAGCTGCTGTGAGGAAAGTCGTTAGTGGCGGCTCAATGAGGAGATTTCAGGAGCGTGTTCTAGGGTCAAGCAGGACTGACATTTTGTGCTCTGATGGTGATGTGTGGCTTCTAGGCGTCTGCCATAAAATTTCACAGCAAGAATCAACTGGAGATGTAGATACTCGTAATGTGTTTGCAGCATTTGAGCAAGATTTTTTCTCAAAAATATTAGTAACATACCGAAAAGGTCTGTTAAATGTACACTACCTTTTTATGCAATGTTTAAATGATAGCGATAGTAGACTAACAAATTTTAATATACATACCTTATAGGCTTTGATGCAATTGAAGATTCTAAGTATACAAGTGATGTTAATTGGGGTTGTATGCTTCGAAGCAGTCAGATGCTTGTTGCTCAGGTATTATGCTTTCTATTTAATGTTTGTTTATTGACAAAGTTTTTGTCACATTTACCTTCTTAAAATCTCTGGTTGTTTTCCCTTTCGAAACAACGCTAATAATACCTCTTCCTCATATACAGGCATTACTTTTTCATAAATTAGGTAGATCGTGGAGAAAAACTACTGACAAGGTCAGTTGATTGGTATGCAATATGTCATAAATTAGATTGTTCTTTTTATACCTTTCTTTTTGTTCTTTTTGTGTTAACATCCTTATATGTTCTGCTTTGTGTTGAGGTATAATGCCATTAGGTTAACTCATTATTATATATATATATATATATATATATTTTAAATAATTTACAGCCAGTAGATAAAGAATATATTGACATCTTGCAACTATTTGGTGATTCGGAGGCTGCTGCTTTTTCCATCCATAATCTTCTTCAAGCTGGTAAAGGTTATGGTCTAGCTGTTGGGTCATGGGTGGGACCATATGCTATGTGTCGCACATGGGAAGTTCTAGCTCGAAACCAAAGGGGGACAAATGAAATTGGAGCACAAACACTTCCAATGGCTATTTACGTTGTTTCGGGAGATGAAGATGGGGAGCGAGGTGGAGCACCGGTTGTCTGCATTGAAGATGCCTCCAGATGCTGTTCTGAGTTTTCAAGGGGACTAGTTCCTTGGACACCTCTACTTTTATTGGTTCCCTTGGTTCTTGGACTTGATAAAGTCAATCTAAGGTGTGTAACATTTTCAAGGTTCTATGGTACCAAATAATTAATTAACATTTTTGTCATAAAAAAATAAAAAATAAAAATAACAATAATAATAATAATAATAATAATTGATTCACATTTGGACCTTTTTATATTCTTATGCTTGTTTTAATATGTGTTCCCTGCCTATTTGGATTTTTTTACATAATAGAAGTGGTAATCCATAAAGAGAATTTCCTTTATATTAATTCTTAAATCAAATAAGCCAATAAAAAAGATAGAAATTTGCATTACATTTTATAACAAGTGTCTAAAAAATGACCAAAGCTACAACTTCTAGGTTGTAATTATACATCATCTGCCTTACAGAAACACATCTTTTGGGTTCAAACTTGAAGTATATCTCCTTTGTGATGTAACACAATTGATTTCTCTATCTTTGTCTAATGAGTTAGGTCACAACAGAGATAATAATCTGGTGTGATGGATGCACCTAATATTATAGTAGTTGTCTTTTTTGAATGTTGGCTCATGAAGTTTTTAAAGTATGATTTGAAAGTAGTTAAATTTTCATGATAGTGCGATCACTGATCAGTTGCATTTATAAACGGTTGTCAGGTATATTCCATTGTTGCAGTCAACTTTTAAATTTCCCCAGAGCCTTGGAATCTTGGGTGGAAAACCAGGTGCCTCAACATATATTATTGGTGTTCAGAATGAAAAGGCAATCTACCTTGATCCACATGATGTTAAGCCGGTATACAATATAAAAAAATTATTACTACCTACTCACCTTATAAATGTGCACGTATCCACTTTTACTCTTCCCCCCCTTCCCTTTTCCCTCTCTCTTATAGGTTTACAAGAGAGCTTGATAGGTGAAGATTCACAGCTCACTAAGTACATCTTAAATTATTTTCAGGCTGTTAATATTAATGTGGATACTCAAGAGCCTAATACATCATCATATCACTGCAAGTAAGCTTTCCACCAATATTGATTTTCATATAATATCAACTATAATTTGTTAATTCGTCTTTATATCTAACTTTTAAAAACTCTCAACAGTATTATCAGGCACATGCCTCTAGATTCGATTGACCCATCTTTGGCTATTGGATTTTACTGTCGAGACAAAGGTTTGCAAGTTACTTTCGACATAATTTCACACGTTGAATTGTAGTTAGACCAATATCTAAGCTTTTCTGTTAACTGACATCACTTTGTCAATGTTGTCTGACAGATGATTTTGACGATTTCTGTTCTCGGGCTTCTAAGCTTGCAGAAGAATCAAATGGGGCACCATTATTCACTGTAGCTCAATCTAGGAGTCTCTCAATGCAAGTCACAAGTAGTTCTGTATCAGGTGATAACAACACTAGATTTCAAGAGGATGATTCCCTTGGTATGAACCTTGTCAATGATGCAGGCACCAATGAGGACGATTGGCAATTCCTTTAAGTGTAGAACTATGGCAGGGTAAAAAAGTTGTTGCTTGATTCTCAAAACTATTTACCACTTGCCGAGTTTGGTCGATGCTCGACTTGTCACTCGCACTCTTCAAACTTTGTTCATTAGGCTTGTAGAAATTTGAACTCATTGTGATTCTTTGGCTTAAACCATTTGCTCATTTGTTCATATAGCTAACCAAGTATTTGTTGTACATTAAACCAGTTCGTTCATATTTGTTGCTGTACTCTTTTTTTGGTTACTGTGGTGTAGTGGATATTACTTTAGCAATGTCAAATAAGTGGTAGAGTAGTTCATATTGAGATGGAATGTTTTCTTAAAATAAAAGATAGTATAAACGAAACACGAATCATTTAATATAATTTGGGTAAAATTTTGATACATTTATTTGGATAACAATAACTTGTCAATGTTGCCAGTATCAAAACTATGTAGCCTTCGCCTTCATTTCATCTTCACCGCCAAGATGCCTCACCGTGCCACCTCCACTCATTTCATCTTCTTCACCCACGGCTAGAACCTACCACAACAATTTTCCACTTACACTCTATGGTGCTATGCACTTAAATCCATCATAGCATTTCTTTTCATCATATTCCATCGTTCCAAACAACACCCCAAAGCAACCCAATCTCCATCTTCATAAACAAAAACTAAATCACACATCCTCATCCAAGAAAAGAGTAACCATAAAATGTCACAAAAAGAAACAACAAAAGAACTTAAATAAGTTTTGGAAAATGGGACACAACAACTAGTTTTACCAAATCATGTAGACTTAATTCTTACTATGCTCCATCACTTAACTTGAACACTATTTAGGTGCATTTCAACTAAAAGAACCAAGTTCAATAAGTTTTATTAAATTAAAAGACCAAATTTGACACTTTTAAAAGTTAAAAAGATAGGACCTCAAAATACATTAAACAAATAAAAACTTATGCCAACTTTATTTTTTTAAGAGAGGAGTGTAATAACATAATTTTCTCCATAAATTAACCATCTATTAAATTCATTTTCATGCTTAATATAATATCATATTAATATACTAGTCTATAAAATTTCACTCAATTAACAAATGTCTAATATTGTTAAATTGAATATTATATCTTAAATTCGAACTCGAGGAGTTTTGTGTGGAAATTTTCAGTGGTATTTAATGCATAAATAAAAAAAAATTAAATATTTAAAAATGGAAAATCTCACTATACACATTATTTGCTTAGCACCCCAAAAAAAAAAAGTTCATGGCATATTCTTCTTTACAAGTCACAACGCAGCCCATGACTTTGCTGCCTGAGTAGCTGAATCACTCTCCAACAACACAAACATCTTTCTCTTTCTCTTCGTCTTCTCATTCTTAATCTATCTTCACCATCAAGCAACCTACGAGGTTACTCCATTTCCACTCTTTCTCTTCATTTTCAATTACAGATCTCTCTCTCTCTCTCTCTCTCTCTGAACACATTGTTGTACAATGTAGTCCAAAACATCACATATTAGTATATCTTTTTTAAACACTGCTTCTGTGTTTTTCCTTCCCCTGCAGATTCATTTTCTCGAAAGAAAAAAAATGGATCCATCGGCGTTGCTGTATAAACAGCTCAAGGTTCATGATTTCTTTCTGATTATGAGTTTATGGAATGTTAAATTTTGTGGGTCATAGGAAAAATTCAATTTTGTTGTTTTTAAATCTGATGGGTTGTGTTTGTTTGAATCCAATAGGGTGCAGACCCGTTTTTCTTGCTAGCAGGTCCCAATGTGATTGAATCAGAAGAGCATATTATGCGGATGGCTAAACACATCAAGACTATTTCCTCTAAGTATGTTCTTTCTTTTCATGTTTTATGTTTATTTTCATAATTGGGGAGTGAAGTTGATGATCAGATGGAGATTTTTAGGGCATTAGTAATGTAGGTTGGTGGAGTTGTCAAACATCTATTTGTTGTTTGTTGATTTCACAATGAGCGTTTGGAAATATGTTAAAATTTAGGGTATGTTTGGATTGAATTATTTGAGTTTAATTACTGACATAAGCACTTGTGAGATTTTTTGAGTGAGCTTATGACATGTCTATAAACTGTTTTCAGCTTATTTACACAAGCTCTCTAGGATAGGTTAAAAAACAACTTATAGTTTATATGAAAATAGTTTGACTTTATTTTATTTTTTTATTATAGAAATAGCTTATACATAAGCACTTAATTACGTTGCTTATTCAACCAGAGTCTAATGTTCACAACTAATCCTAGGTAGTAGGTACTTGTGTAAAACCCTTAGGTTTGAAACCAACTACTTTGTAGTCTTTCGGGTGAAATTAAATCTTTTTTCTTCCTATATATGAAATAAAAGACTTAATTTTGATCCGTTGTCAGTATAAAAGTTAACAACTACTTGAGAAGTCACGATCTTTAACATGAAAAGTACAATGTTTGCATGGTAATGCGAATTAACTTGTAAAGTAAAATGACAAGTAGATATGATATTTGGTTTTATCTAAATTGATAGCTAACATGATCTCAAGTATTTATGTATCTTTCAGCTTCGGAATTCCATTAGTTTTCAAATCAAGCTTTGACAAAGCTAACCGAACATCATCAAAATCATTTCGTGGCCCGGGGATGGTTGAGGGATTGAAGGTTCATATTTCTAACACTTAATTGTCTTAACTTTGTGGTTTGCATCTTGAGGATCCTAGTTGTTCTAATTATTTGATAACATGTGACTAGTGGTTTTCTGGAAAGTATTTTAGAAACTTTGTGGTTTGCAATAGAAGATTGTATGATAGTGACACAACCCCAAAAGCAAGCTTGAAGGGATTGGATCATCCAATTCATTGTAACTTATAAATTATAAGGTGTACTTTGACCATATACCTGCCAATATGGGATCTTAATATTGTCCTTGATATTGTTTCTGGATCTACTTATCCCTAGAGAATTTTGAGTCAAATGTTATCAGAGGTAGCATCTCTACACCTTATGGTTGGACCTTGAGAAGTCTCATATGGTTCCCTTGTAAGCAGCACCTACACCTTAGATTGAAGGCGTATTTGATGTCTGCCACAACCCTGATACATGTAGTTACACTCAACCACTTTCATTTTTTTAAATCATTCTCGATGTCAACGTGTCAATGTTAGTGTTGTATCCGGTGTTTGTGTTGGTGCTTCATACTAAGAGTTTGAATGGTTATGCAATAGCAGTGATTCAAAGGGTCAAATATTACCTATTGCAATCCTGGTTATTTCTCTAGGCAAAGGGGAAAAATTACTACACTAACACCAGTAAAATTTTAAGCCATCTTGTAGTATATGAGGAATTATGGCCTTTAATAGTGGTTAGTACAAGTGTCTGTATGTCAACTTACATCTAGTATGCTTGTTTGACATGTAAATTGCTTCATAACAATGTTTAACTACGTCTAAATCACAGAATTTTGCACTGGATAAAACTCTTTTGTCTTAGTTAAATGAATTTCCTTCTTTAATTTTGCTATTTTCCCCTCAGATACTCGAGAAGGTTAAAATAGCATACGACATTCCTATAGTGACAGATGTCCACGAGGCTGCCCAGGTAAAATCATTTTTCTTTTCCAAAATATAAGCTTATTGGTTTCACATTTATTTTATAGAATTCATATTCCATAGCCTTGTTGCATTGTCAAAACTCAAAACTCCCATACAGTGGTATTTTTGGCATACCAACCTGACTAGTTTGTTATATGTTGTTTGAAGGGATAGCATTACATATTTGTCGGTTTCAAAGGTAGAAAGTCGGATAATGTTTTCTTTAAGTGATGCTTAGTCGAATGGAATTTCTGCTACACAGATAAAATTAAAATAATGATATAATTGTTACAAGATTAGATTAGTTTCTTATATGTTTTTTTTTTCTCACATGCATGTGAATAGACGACTCATGACAAAAGAAATCGGTCTATATTGGAACAATAACTTGAAAGGCATTTTGCTTTAATATTCCATTGGTTTGGAATTATATTAAATGCCGGCCTGATTATCTTATCGTCGCTTATATTTTCCTTAACAATTCCATTATGCCCATTTGAAGTTGAAAACCAGAGTGGTCAGTACCTATTTTTATTGACAATTTCATAATATAGGAATTGATCTTATTAAATGATGGAATTGATTTTTTCAACATACACTTTCATGGGGAGTGCGGTAATAATATTTCAGATTCTGATTCCTTATCTTCCTTTGACACATTTATCTTTTCTTTGGTCAGTGTGAACCAGTTGGCAAAGTTGCAGATATCATTCAGATTCCAGCATTCTTATGCCGCCAAGTAAATACTTATCACATTCAAATTTCAATATCCATCATAGTTGGATTTTATCACTATCAAATTTAATAAACGTGCCAACATAAACTGTTCCTTTTATTTGCTTATAATGACAGACAGATCTTCTAGTTGCAGCAGCCAAAACTGGGAAGATTATAAACATCAAGAAGGGCCAGTTCTGTGCTCCTTCTGTTAGTATTTTCCGATTTCATTGCTTACAAATTTATGAATTATTAACAATGACTTGAGCTTCAGAATGAATATTCCCTGTGTTTTTAGCATTCTTTATATGATTCTTAATTTTCATACATATAGGTCATGGCAAATTCAGCTGAAAAAGTTCGGTTAGCCGGAAATCCTAATGTGATGGTTTGTGAGAGAGGAACAATGTTTGGCTACAGTGAGTTGATAACATCTTTTTTTAAGGTCTTTTTATGCATTAGGTTGAAGTTTGCCTTAAAACGCAATCGGTGAAATCAATTTTCCTTTGTTTTTATGATTGATTAAATTATTTCCTTCTTTATATAGATGATTTGATTGTTGATCCACGTAACCTGGAGTGGATGAGAGAAGCCAATTGTCCCGTTGTAAGTAAATATTTCTTTTATAATATGCTTCTCTTTAAGATAAACATTTTAAATCTATGTATGATGTATCAGTTCTTAATTAATAAAATGATAGATTATAGACACCTTTTAACATGGTAAAATAATCATCACCAATCATATTAAACGATATTCATAATTCAATCTTTATTTTTTCTCTTCTCTCTTTATCTGAAGTCCTTACGACTTCAACATGTCTATTTAATGGAGTGAGATTGAACATCATTCTTCGGTATGTCCTCACCATAGAGAACTATTCTTAAGCAGCCGTTTGGCATTGCTTTAAATTTTCTCTGATGAAGTTTCTTGCCACTCTCTCTTTCTCTGCTGGCTATTTTCTGGAAACTCAGTTTTGTGTTTTGTCTCAGGTAGCTGATATAACGCACTCGCTACAACAACCTGCTGGAAAGAAGGTTTGGTTAATGTTGTTAATTTAATTCCTATGTTTTTTTGATACAAACTTAGGAACATGGCTTTGCAACCCTTTATTGTTTATTACATTCTTAGCCTGTGTTGCTTCTGAAAATCACAAAAGGGTGTAATTAACTTCTATTGCTGAAATGTTGGTGTTGGCAATAATTGTCAGAAATTTGGATTCATGGTGTCTTATTAGTTATCACCATAGTTTATGTTAGTATTTTGCATTTAAAAACGCATCAGATAAATTTTTATCTACCACTGATAATTCTTTTTCTTCGGTTCTCTTTCACATATTTTCTCCTTTGTTTCGACACCTGGTTTATCTATTAACCACTTATTTGAACTTCATTAACCACTTAAAAAGTTTTCACGAAAGTTGTCAAATTTTAGTTGTACAAAAATCATTTCTCTATAGTAAATTAGTAATATTATATTATTTTGTTTTCTCTGTAAATTGGAGTCTCCCATGATCTTTAAGTATATTTTACCTTGAATCCAACTATCAAATCTGACTTCTTTGATTCCAGCTTTTAAATAACTTTCTCAAAACATTACTCTTGGTTGGATTAACATAATAGTTTCATCTATAGTTGGATGGAGGAGGTGTTGCAAGTGGAGGTCTTCGAGAACTAATACCTTGCATCGCAAGGACATCAGTTGCCGTTGGCGTCGATGGTATCTTCATGGAGGTACAAAGGATAGCTATAATTTGTTAGTATTGTTATAAACAATCGTGGTTCGGGGTAAAAGATTTCTTGGATTTTCAGGTGCATGATGATCCGCTGAATGCACCCGTCGATGGTCCAACTCAGTGGGTGAGTTGATGCTTATCATATAGCTGTTCTGATTTATAAAACACCGTTTCCTCGACATCTATTTTTGTTTTGATGCTCAGTATATTTAAGTCAAATAGAGCATTTAATGAACTATATACAAAATCCCCTTATTTGACAGCCTTTGCGCCACTTGGAGGAGCTACTTGAAGAGCTTATAGCTATTTCTGTAAGTTATTGCTTGAAGTTTATGATTTTAGGGTTTAGGGTTTAGGATGTATTAATTTAACTGAACTAGTCTTGATTCCCCTAGGGTCTAGGATGTATTAATTTTTCCAATTATAAATATAAAATCCAATTTATAGACTATGGTGCACACATAGTGATATTGACAATGCATTTGTTTTTACAGCAGAAAGATATAAACAATTTGAATGTTCCGTTTTGCTTTGAGTTTTGAGCATGTATATTTGATTTAACACCAACTTGATTAATTGTAGAGGGTAAGCAAAGGGAAGAAGCAGTTTAACATTGATCTCACGCCATTTCATGAATAAGAAGAATGGTAAGAAATGATTTGGTTTTCTGTGTTTAGTTTCTCCTGCTAGTTAACAGTCCTTTTTCTATGATGTTTTTTTAGAAGTAAATCTTAATAAATTAGTGGTTATGTTAGTTTCTCATGTTTGAACATGGGAGTTGGGACCTCCTTCAATGTCTCATAGTTCACCAACGAGCTACCTACAAAGATCTTTTGTCTTTGTTGATAACTGAAAGGAATGCAGCAAATTTTTGATAAATTTGGTCCCATTTACTTTGTGAAAATAGTGTTTTCATTTTCTAAAATGTGTATTCGTTTTATCTTGAGGAGAGACTCTTGAAGTGAACCTTTGTCATGGAAAGAAAATGAAATGTCGGTCAATGAAGAGGCATTTTTGGAAATAATGAAAACGTTTTTTTTTGTTGACATTTTCATTGATTTTAGAAATGTAGACTAATTGTTCACTTAAAAAGTATCTTACCTCCTTATTAATAAATAAAATTAACACAAATTTAAAAAAATAAAAAATACAAAATGTTTTCACCACATAAACAGACCATAAATACCAGATTGTAATTTGTATCCAATTGTGATTCTGGTTATTAAGTTTTAATGTATTTTTTGTCTTGCAGGTGATAGTTGAGTAATGCTGGATATAATTTTCTGAGCATTGTTCTTTAAAGATTGTTCAAGATTGAATGCAAAATTGTCTTCATTTCCTAGCACAAGTTCAAATGCCTCATAAGAAAGATGGTTTTTAACCTAAAAACTTTGTTTGATGATTCATGCTTGTATCTCCATGTAGTGACACTACCAACTGTTGTTTATCACTGATCCTGTGTAGGCCTTAATCATGTCAGTTACTAAACTTGAGGCAGATAAGTATAAAATATAGGTAGAGTATTGATTATGTCTCTTGTTACTTAAATTAATTCAGTACTTTGATTATTTAATATACAAATTATTATGAACTAAAATGAAAAGCTTCTTTGACAGCCAACTTTTCTGTGTAATTTTTCAACAACACTTTCAAGCATTTTTTTCCCCAAAACATATCAAATTGGGCCTCAGGTTTTCAAAGTTTAAGGAAATAGTCCAATTAACGCGCACAACTATTAACACCTCCGTTTTTTCTAACACACTCATTTTTTAATGTGGAAAAAATAACCAAGGAGGCGTCAATTAGGGCTGGACAAACGGTCGGGTCCGGACGGATTCGGGTCCAAATATTCAACCCAGCCTAATCCGCGGTTGGTAATCTCAGGCCCAATTTTGACCCATTTTGTATTCGGGTTTGTCGGTTTTCGGGTTACGGTTTGGGCAGTTCGACGGGTCGGGTAAATCGGTTTCAATTTGTATGGGTTTTGAAAACTTTGGAGTCCAATTAACAATTTTATCTATAAAAATTTCTCATAAAATACTAGTTTACATTTTTATTTGTATAGACCAGACCCATTTTTTAAAACACTAGTTTACATCAAACATCCTTCAAAATAAAATTTGACCTATAAACATAAATGATCAATAGAACATATTAGGACCATCAATTAAAAACATATTAGGACCTTCATCTTTGGTAACAAACCTAAATAATATATAACAAATTCATGTTCAGGATTTCATCCATATCAAAAACTTGCCAACACCATCCAGAATAAGTCAAACTTTATAATTACAGTCATCCAGAAGTATTTAAATAATTATATATTACAGTCATCCAGAAGTATTTAAATAATTCTATATTCCAACCCAAATCTGTTAACAAACATAGTAAAACTATATTTTGGAACTTGATGAGAAGTATGCATATGGTTGATGCTGCAGCAGCTGTACGTATAACGAAAATTGAATTGATTTCATAAGAATATTAAGAATATAACCTAATGATAAAATAAAGTAGAATACATCAACATAAATATATAAAGTTTAAACTATAACCTTGAAAATCACTCCCAAAATTTGAGATAACCAATTCGAGATTGAAAATGAACCACTGCCAAGTCTCTTGCCACTAATTTATTGGAAAAATAAAAGATTGAGTACAACATAATCAGTTCATAGCCAATTAAGTTCTCCTTATATCAATTTAAATACTAAATACAACCTAACAAGTTCATAACCAATTAAGTTCTCATTCTATCTTTAAATACAACATAACCAGCTCATAACCAACTAAGTTCTCATTCTATCAATTTAAATACAACATAATCAATTCATATTATAATCTAAACTACTAAGTATGGTTGATCAATAATACTAATTACTAAATTAACAATAATACAAATTTCAATAAGTAAAAAATAATATCAAATTCATACTAAGTATTAAGTTAATAATAAAAGTTTCAATTACAAACTTAACTAAAATAATATCAAATATATCAAGGCAGTAACTTACCCTTTCACATGTGGAGACATGAGTAAATTTGTGTGGTTCCCAACAATGATGTTCATTTAAAAGCTGATGACGATCAAACACAAAATTAGTACCCAATAATTCAGAAATTTCAGTAAATATAACTCAATAAGTCCAACATACAGAAACCTATCAATTATCAAACATGAACCACACATAAATTGCTGGCAGCAACCAGCCCAACAAACATCAACAAATCATGTTCAAAATGATGCAGCACAAGCGCAGTTTTCAGCAAAAACATCATCCTCAAAATACAGGCATGTGTTGTGCAAGTATAAGTCATATATGACTTCAAAAAACTCAAAAAGTCTGAAATTTGAAACCTAGAGGTAATTAAATAAAACTGAATTAGCATAATTGTTAGGTTCATTATTAAAGCTCACTTACGTACTTTATAAATAAAATATAAGTATAACTTTTCTTACTTAAAAAACTTAAGCAGGCCCAAGAGCAGCTGCTCCGCCAATAATAGACTCTTGCCTTCCACCACTTGTTATTGTGCCTTGTTGAAGTTCTACAATGAATAAATAGTTTAAATTAAAAGTTAATTTACAATAACAAGAAATAATCTAATTAAACAAGTACTTATACAAATTACACAACCTATCACAACATTCTCGGATATCTCAAAATCTTCTGTCAAAATCAGGTCTTTAAAGTATGAGAAAGAGGGCTTCAACCAGTTCTGAGTGCAGATCAAAGCTTCTGCCATTTTTGGGCTCAAGGAGCTCCTATAAGTGTCTAAAACCCTTCCACCTGTGCTGAATGCACTCTATGAAGCTACAGTTGACACTGGTGTGGCAAGATTTTCTCTTACCATTGATGCCAAAATAGGGTAACAAGCACTATTTTGCTTCCACCAAATCAAAATGTCAAATTTCTCACAATCTACTGAACAAGCGTCACTTAAGTACCTCTCAAGTTCGTTTTGTTTATCAATAGAATCTTTTTCTTTCAAGTGTTGTTTAAAGGCATCTACCCGTGCAAAAAATGATGGATTTTTAGGGGGGCAGATTGTTCAACAGATCGAACAGCAACAGATACAATACTACGATCATGGGAAGATTTGTACCAAGTGTACAATTTCATTACACTATTCTTAACATTTTTCAGTTTTCACCTTACTAACGTCCTCACCATACATGTTATCAAAAGTCCACTGAATATACCTTAATTTATAACGAGGATCACATATCACTCCAAAATAAAGAAAATGGTTGATTTTTTCAATGTCGCCCCAATATTTATCAAATTTTCCCTTCATATATGAACCCATTACAGCCACAATAGTATTCAAGTTCATTGATGTTTTGTCAAGCTCACATTGAATAGAAGCCAAGTTATGAAAAGCTGTGTGAAGAGACACTTGTTGCGACGATGAAAAGACCTTTGTCGCTTCAAAGAAAATCTTTAAAAATCCCACAAATGCTCGAACTCTTTCCCAATCATCAGAAGTAGGAGGACCAGCAACCCCAAACCAAGTCAAATACCCAGAATCCTCACCCTCTAATTTATCAAAAGCTGCTTGATACTTTTCGGCAGCTTCCAGCATCATATATGTTGAATTCCACCTTGTGGAAACATCAAGACTAAGAAGTTTTTTACATGTTATATTACAAATATCAATGCATTCCTTAAACTTCAAAGCTCGTTGTGGAGAAGAACGAACAAACCGAACTGCATTGCGAATGCTACGAATAGATAAATCTTGTTCTGTTAACCCATCTTGGACTACTAGATTCAAGATATGGGCACAACACCTCATATGAAAATAATCCCCTTCACCCATCAGTCCATTCTTGTTTTTAAGTCTCTTGTTCAAATAAGATACAGCCACATCATTGGATGATGCGATGTCAACAGTAATTGTAGACACATTTTTAAGACCCCATTCCATCAACACCTCTTCAATTTTCCTACCAATAGTGTCCCCTTTGTGATTTGGCACTAAACTAAAGCTTATAATCCGTTTCTGATAGTTCCATTCTTTATCAATGAAATGAGCAGTAAGGGTCATATAACCGAGATTTTGAATGGACGTCCAACAGTCCGTAGTAAGAGCTACTCTACTGCAATCAGATTTGAACAATGCCTTAAGCTTCAATTTTTCAGCAAGATATAGTTGAAAACAATCCCTAGCAATAGTCCTCCTTGATGGGATGGTCATTTGTGGCTGCAACTGTCTACATAATTGTTTAAAACCCTCACCTTCAACCACTCTAAACGAATGTTCATCAAGAATAACAAAAAGGACAATGGCATTCCTACATGCTTGGGCATTGAATCTTTGGCTTGATGGAACCAAACTACCACCATCACCAAAATAAAGGTTTGTTTGAGTGGGGTCATTAAGAATGTGGGCTGGATTACTTTTGCATTTCTCAGAGTGAGCTTTCATGTTCGAGGTTCCATGTGCTTTAGAATGACAAAGGTATCTTTGGTGACAATGTTTACAAGCAGCAGTAGGGATAGGTTCATCGGGTAAAATGTTAAAGTCCAACCAAACCTTAGAGATTCTCCTAGGACCATTAGCATTGGGTTTTCTTTTTTTACTACCCATAGGAAGAGGAGGAAGCCCATCTGCAGCAATAGCTGCTTGTGTTGGTTGAGAATTCTCCACTACTGAAATATTTTAAGAGTTTAATTATTAATTTTTTTTTTAATATTTAAAGTGTAGTTTTTTTTTATATATAGTTAAACTATTTAAAGTTTTTTAGATAATTATAATGTTTAATTAATAAGTAGTAATAGAAGGATACGTACTAAGTAATATTGCAAGCATACATATTAAGAAAAAAATTAGTTACAAACTCACAGTGATGATGCTCCATTACTCATTGCTGTCCTCCTTGACTGTTACCCTCTCTTTGCTCCATCACTCCTTGCTGTTCTCCTTGACTGTTACCCTCCCCTTGCTCCATTACTCCTCAAAATAATAACCAAAATCAATAACCAACCAGAATAAAAACCAAACAGTAAAAACCATAACAATAAAAAACTAATAAAATAAACAAACATGATAAAAAAATTCAGTTATGTTAAAAACAAACAACAACAAACAGCAAACAGCAAAAAAAATAGAATTAATATGTTAAAAACTCAGTTATGTTAAAAACAAACAGCAACAAACAGCAAACAGCAAACAGGAAAAAAAATAGAATTCATATGTTAAAAACTCAGTTATGTTAAAAACAAACAGCAACAAACAGCAAACAGCAAAAAAAATAGAACTAATATGTTAAAAACTCAGTTATGTTAAAAACAAACAGCAACAAACAACAAAAATTCAGTTATGTTAAAAACAAACAGCAACAAACAGCAAACAGCAAACAAAAAAAAAATAGAATTAATAACTAACCATAATAACTACACTTAACCAGTGAAGGCAGCAAATCAGAGTAACCGTATGTGGCGTTGTTCTATCTGAAGTCGAGCTTTCAATGAACACAAGTGTTCAATGATCAAAAGGAGGCTCAGTTACAGTTTCCAGCCGATATACTGTATGTATGCAGCATGATGATTTCTGATGCACAAGATCAACCGAAGTTGCAAGTGCAGAGCATACTTAGTTTTGAATGCACAAAGATATGTAAAAAAAATAAACACTATTAGAATAATGTAAGTTTAAAAACTAACAAGAATTAAAACAAAATAACAAAAATGATGAGAATAAAAAAAAAACAAATTAAGAACACAAACATGTTAAAAAATACAGTTAGTCAACAAACAGCAAAAAAAATAGAATTAATAACTAACCATAATAACTACACTTAATGAAGAAAAAAAACCAATAATGGAAATGAGTTAAAAATAGTATTGAAAGTGAAACACCAACATCGTGATTCTCTTTCATTGCTACCAAAGATAACCAAATTTAAAATAGTAAACAAAAGAAAAACAAGTAAGAAAATAAATAAAAAAAAAAAAACAGAAACAAAATAATCAGTCTACTGTATTGTAATTATTCATAACAACCCTTTTAATAAATTAAGAAATCTTCGTAATTATTCCTAATTTGCTTATAGGCAAGGAAACGTTAGCTACAAAATGCTATTGAAAAGATTTCAATTCGATTCTTCATCCCAATTATAAAGTAAAACAAAGAACATAAGAAAGTACCATATAGAAAGTTTAGCACAATGTTTAAATTTGCACTAGAATCAGTAAAAATAAGGATCATATTCTAGCTTAAGCTTTAAATTGCCCACTCGTTGCAAATATTGGGCCGCGGACGGTTCGGTTTGTATCGGGCCGCGGTTTTTTTGTCCAGCCCTAGCGTCAATGTAGCCAGTAGCTTGGCACTTTTAATCACACGCCCAATGTTGAAACTGAATTTGCATTACATGAAACAAGACCTCATGTAGTCACATAGTTTTCCATCATTCAATTAAATTATACGATTTAAATATTAAGAAATATTGATTTTTTTAAATTAAAAAATTCAATTTGAATCATATAATCTTGATCAAATGACAGACGCAACAATCTGCATGTAATCACGAAGTTATGACCGCACTATAATATGATCTAATATAATTCTGGTAACGGAAGGATTGTATTTATCGTCTATAAAAGAGTTGCTTCTTAACTGAAAATGATAATCTACATTTTCAAATAATTAGTTTATTTGGTGGAAATATTTTTTGTCTATTTTTTTTTTATAGAAAATATTGAAATAAACCTCTTTAAATAAACTTTTGAAAAAATGTGGTGTTATAAAAAGAATGAGGATGACAATAATTAACCCATTAACTAGTTTTTGTTTGTTTGAATAAATAATTTATATCATAAGCGTTTATTAGTAAGTTATTTTTATAACGCAAGATAAAATAAAATAAAATTGTTTATATAAATTATAAGTTTTTCCATCAATTATGTTGGATAATTTATAAAAATTAATTGAAAATAGCTTAGGAATATGTTATAAATTATTTTTATAAACTCTTTAAAATAGACTCACAAGATAACCTTA
>JBBPBP010000003.1:1566798-1581722 GCA_037974735.1 Cicer chorassanicum
ATTTTATTTTAAATAAAAATTGAAAATTTCAATTATTTTATGATACTGTTTTTTACAAATAAATCAACTATAATGAAATAATCTTGTAGTGTTTATTTAGGGGAATAGTTATTTGGAAAAATAGTTCTATAGAGACAACTCAATTGATACTATTAGCACGGTAATATGCAAAAATATGAATTTAAAATTTTTACTTCTCCACACTTGAGTGTAGCTCTTAAATTATTCGAGAAAAAGTATTTTAAAAAATAAGAGATTAAATTCTTCTATACACATTTATTTAATTAAATATTAAGTAAATATTTGTTGAGATAGTTTAAGAATTAATATTAACAACTACTAACTTTTTTTAAGTTAGTTCTGAAAACTTTTTTAAAGTAGTTCCTAAAATCTCTCAAATTTTACTAATATTTTGCGTCTTGTTGGTTCCTATTTGATTCAGCCGCTCTATGTGGTTTTCTATATAATCCTTCTACCGCTTCTCAATTTTCTCTCTTTTTTCATATACACCAATTTGGTTCGCTTCCAATTTTTAATTCGCTTCCAATTTTTAATTCGCTTCGATCAACACTGTAGTATTTTAGGTTTCGAACTATTTCATCTTCTGCAATTTCGGATTTTTATATTAGCGTATTCTGATCCGAATAATACTTTATTTTGGGAATCTCGTTTCTTCGATTAGGTTAAAGAAAACTGCGAACAATGCCTCCGAATGTGGTAAAAAGAGGTGCTGCGGCGAGGAAAACGAGGGTTTCTTCAAAAGCTGCAATTCAGAATCAGCAGCAAGAACCTGAACCTGATGCTGTCAAGAATCATCAAGAATCTCCTGTTGCTGATGTTGTGGTGGAAGAGAACACCGTTGATACAAACAATTTGGCTCCAGAGACGCTGCCCAATGGTTTGGTTGTGGTGGAAAGTAAGTCCCCTTTCCTATCTATTTTTTAATGTTTTTTTTGTGTGGAATTTTTTCATTCGTTATGTATATGCAATGCTTTTAATCATGTATGATGGATTTTGTGGCTGTTATGTGACATGGGTTTTATCTAAAGTTAAATATTTTCTTATGTTACATTTTAATGATGATTATCAAGTGAACTTGGGTTATGAAAACTTGTCTATTGGTATGGAAGTGCTCTATTGTTTTTGTTGTCTTATGAATATTGATTGTTTTGGGAGACTATTGGTGATAGTGAATGTCGCAAGAAATCTGTACATGGCATATTCCACAAGCCCTTGACCAGAGTGTAGTTGAATAGTGGGTATAGTGGCACTCTAGCAATGTAGTATAGTGGAATTTGAACAAATTGCTATTGTTCCGCTATACTCTATTTAGTACAAAATATTATCAAATAGATGCTATAGCAATGTAGGATAGTGGAATTTGAACAAATTGCTATTTTCTGCAATCTGCGATTGACGACATTATCGAAGGATCATGATTAAGTGGTACTACACATTATTGTCTCTTTTTCTTTTATAATTTTGTTGTTTTGGCAATGTGATATCAACAGCTATTGCACATGGGGGTGTATATACTTTCAAGTTTTTTTTTTTTGTAATTTGTTCTAGTTTTTCCCTCTATTTTGAGATGGTGAATTGATTGTGGAAAATGGATTACCCTAATTTAATAAGTACTATAATGTTGGGAAAGTTGAGAGTGTTTTGATTGGGATGGTTTTAAATATTTAATATTATGGCAGACGATGGAGAGGAGGTTAAGGAGTCCATAGATGAATATGAAAAAGATGAGCACTTAGATTTGGAGGATAATTACCATGAGTATGAACCTGAGGAGTATGTTGGTGTTGACTATGATGAGCGGGGAATTGAACAAGATGAGGGTCAGGAGGAGGAGGTGGCAGATGAAGTGGAGGAAGAACCTGAAGAGTACGTGGATGAAGAGGAGTGTGATACGGGTGATGAAGAAGTTGAATATGTTTATGAGGAAGTTGAGGGTGATGATGCTGATGCTGGTGATGATGAGCATGCTGGTGACGAGAACGAGCATGAGCATATGGCTGATGTGGAGCAAGAGGAACACGGTGGAGTTAGAAAGGAGAGGCAGAAGCAGAAGGAATTTGAAGTATTTGTCGGGGGCCTAGACAAGGATGCGACAGAGCATGATCTGAGGAAGGTTTTCGGTAAAGTTGGGGCAATCTCTGAAGTCAGGCTGATGATGAATCCTCAGACTAAAAGGAACAAGGGATTCGCATTATTGCGTTTCGAAACTGTCGAACAAGTGAAAAGAGCATTGGCAGAGCTAAAAAATCCAGTGGTAATCTTTGATCTTCTCATGGTTAGAGCAGATTTACAATTTGCGGTGTATTAAATCATATGTTTTCATTACTACAATTTCAGATTAATGGCAAACAATGTGGTATCACTCCATGTCAGGACAGTGATACTCTCTATTTAGATAACATATGCAAGACATGGAAAAAGGAAGCTGTAAGTCTTTTTTTTGGGTCCATTTCTTGCATCCTTCAAGGCCCTCGTTTCTAACTGTTAATGAAACTTCTGATGCCAGTTAAAGGAGAAATTGAAACATTATGGAGTTGAAAGTTTCAAGGATTTGACTTTAGTAGAAGATGGTAGCAATGAGGGAATGAACTGTGGATTTGCATTTTTGGAATTTTCAATCTGGTCAGATGCTAAGGAAGCCTACAAGCAATTGCAGAAGAGAGAAATTGTTTTCGGAGTTGATAAGCCTGCAAAGGTTTCCTTTGCAGACTTCTTTGTTGACCAGGGTGATGAAATCATGGCACAGGTATATTTTTGGATCTCCTTTGCTTGCTTTTGTCAAGGGCTGATGTATAGAACCTGCAAAACATGGTTCTTCGATCACATTGAAGCATTTGAGAATTGGGCTATTGGCACTCCGTGCACATCTATGCTGTGATGTGATATTATGATTTTATTTTTCCACTGACTGCTCATAAAAAGAACGGTGTGGGTTTGCTTTAAGATTGATTAATTTCATAAACTTCATAAATTTCATAAATTTCATAAATTTATACAGATTGAACCTAGTTTACTTTGGAGGTTGGACAAGAATCACAGGATGGTCATTGGTTTTTAAATTTTAATACTAACTATAACTTCAATTTGTTGATTAGTATGATGCACAATCACGACAGATTAAGATACAAACATGTAGATACTGCTAATGGGCAAAATATAGGACATTGATAGAAAGATGAAGATGTATGTGGGAAAATATGCATATGCAACATTTTTCAAATATCGAATTAAAGTACTTTTAAAAAATATTTTTTTCCTTTCTATCTTTTAATAAAAAAATGTTTGTTCTCACTATAGCTGTGTCGGAGGTATGTCAAAGCGAAGAAAAAAGTTTTTTTTTGTGTGCCACGTGCTATATGTTGTTGTATGAGTGTGTGTCTGTCGGACACATGGACACACCTAAACCCAAGAGTGTCGATGCTTCATATAGGTTGATCAATTGTCATTTGTTTTTTGTGTAGCTGATCAAGTGTAACTGAATTTCAGGTTAAAACTATATTTATTGATTTACTGCCTCCTTCATGGGATGAAGATTATGTCCGAGGTCTTCTAAAGAAATATGGGGAGGTTGAAAAGGTTGAGCTTGCTAAGAACATGCCAGGTGCTCGTAGGAAGGATTATGGATTTGTTACATTTACTACGCATGCTGCTGCTGTGGAATGTGCTGAGAGCATTACCAGTGCAGGGTTAGGTGAAGGCAACAAAAAGGTCTGTTTGGTTTTTATATTTGACGTACCTGTGCAACAGTTAAAATGTAGCATTTTATAATGTTTCCAGCATCTTTCAGGAAAAAGTTAGGGCTAGATTGTCAAGACCTCTTCCGAAAAGTCGTGGAAAATATGTTATTCGTAGGGACTTTTCTGGCCACGAGTTTGGAAGATTTGCAAAGCCTTCACGGCTTCGACCTGCACCACGGGGTCGACCTGCACCACAGAGTCGACCTGCTCGTGTGGTGAGAAGATTCGGAAATCGCATTCCACCAGTTAGACCTTCTAGCATGAGAAATAGACGTCCTGTCGCATCCATACCAGTACGAGCTAGGCCAGTCATTCCTCCAGCTAGATCCTTTGACAGGAGATTGGCCGGTATGGATTATTATTTTTTTCCCTAGCAGAGTTCCTGTTATTACTTTTTCTTTATGATTATATATTATGATACTGTCTTGTTATCAGGTGCATATCCAAAAAGCAGCATGAAGAGAGATTATGGTCGAGCTGTGGATCTACCACCTCCAAGAAGTAGAGTTTCCTCAGATTATGGCTCTCAGGTGGCTTCTCAAAGGCGTCCATCTTATAGAGAATATCCAGCCCGTGACTCTGGCTACCCTGACCTACATAGGAATACATCTCGAAGTGCACCAAGGAGGGATTATCTGGATGATGGCTATGACCATAGACTTGAG
The DNA here is from genome assembly GCA_037974735.1 of Cicer chorassanicum. NCBI lineage: Eukaryota > Viridiplantae > Streptophyta > Magnoliopsida > Fabales > Fabaceae > Cicer > Cicer chorassanicum. The sequence goes on from JBBPBP010000003.1 coordinate 1,571,222, forward strand.
AGGCCTCCTCCTCCACCTCTCCATCTAAGTTACCGTGAAGGACGCTCTCGTGATTATGACACACTATCTGGCTCGAAACGTCCTTATGCTGCCATAGTAAATACTATTTTAAACATTCATTTTAACAGTCTTGTTTATTTTAGTTCTGGTTTTAACCAAAGAAATTCTGTTTAATTTTTCTTTCTCATCAGGATGATATTTCTCCACGATATGCTGATGCCAGTGCTCGCCAATCAAGATCTCGTTTAGATTATGATTATGGAGGTAGTGCTTCAAAATATAGAGAGGCTTATGGTGATAGGTTAGTTTCCTTCCATCCAAACAAGGTTCTTGCATTCCCCCAAATCGAATCTGTTTTTTCTATGCTAACTTATTCCTTACATTTTTATTGGCAGGCTTGGAAGATCTAGTTTGGGATATAGTGGCAGTAGAAGTTCTATATCTATTCAAAACTCACATGAGACATATAGCAGTCGACAAGACACAAGTTACGGTGGAGGTGAAAATTGTTAAAATAATCTTATATGTTGTTTTGAACATAATTTTTTTTATTGTTTTGTCTTTACATCTTTCTTGTATGTTGCGTGTCAGATTCTCTTGGTCGTGGTGATGGGGCTATCTACTCATCAAGTTATGGTAGCGATTACTTATCTCGTGGAAGCAATGTAATGTTCCTGTCCTTTCCTCAATTGGAAGTAGTGTTATTATATATATGGCCTATATATTTGTGACATTCTTGTGTTTTATTCTGCTGATGGTTTAGGTTGGTGGTAGCTTGTATTCGGCCATGTATTCTGGCAGGGGTATGAACAGTAATAACAGTTATATCGGTAGTGGCGGTGGTGGATCTAGGTCTTATTATTGAGGTAAGCCATCTAATAACTCATTGGCATTGTATTTTATGAATTACACAGCGAGGCACCCAATAAAATATTTTTCTCTAATATATTTCTTTCTCTCCCTAAGGGATGCTTGGCGAAGATTGCACACCTGGTCACCAGCGAATTTGTCTGAACAAAACTAAATATAACTGAGGCCTGTTGGATTGGATGTGTGTTTTGAAGCTTATGGACGTCATGATACCTGCCGTTTGGAGAGATGGAACATTGCTAAGTTATAAGATTGATTGGAAATTTGTCACGAATCAAGGATTATTTGAATCCAAGATATTTTGGAGTCTTTTCTGGATGGACAGTTGAAGTTCTTCAATTTGTGGCTTTGTGCTGCAAAGTGGTGAGATGAAAAGAGAAGTGCCAAGCATGTGATGTGTAATTATTAAACCTAGTTTTATAAGACTCCCATATGGAGGAATAATGTGAAAGATAGATGCAGGTGCTGTTCCTTTAGAAAGAAAACAAGGTCTACAGATATGGAATTTTTTGCTGTCTTGTTTCTTAAACAGAATAGAGATTTTTCTTTTGCTAGTTGAATGGTCATTAACACTAGGAGTGGTCTGGAATTAATCTCCTACATCAACTGCACCATGTAGTAGCTGTAAAGAAAGTTAGATCTAGAGATAGAACTTTTTTTCTCGCAGTCTAACAATTTCAACAATTTCAACAGTTGCTACACCATATATCTATTGTAGATACCAACAGTTGCTACACCATACAAATACTGTAGTATGGGATGTTCGAAGTCTGTGTACGGTGTATTAATGATTGTTTTGTTGGAGGTGTTTCTAACTCCAGGGTTTTCTATTAATGATCATTGACATTACATATTTTTGTTATCACTTCTTTGTGTACATAACTAAATGTAAATAGTTTATTGAGTATAAGAGTTTATGGCGTAAGCTCTCATACCGGAAGCTTTTATGCCATAAACGTCTATATAAATTGTTTATTCAAATTGGGCCATATTTATCCTCAAGATCGAGGACTTATTCCCCTAATTTCACACAACTTTCCATTTGCATTGCATCAGAAGACCTTTTGTCTGTGTCATATAATTGGAAAATGCAACATTAGAGTGATCATTAAGTAGGCAGAAAGGCTTGAAAATCTTATGGATTCTGAAATTTAAGAAATTATGGAATTTGGCACTTTATGCACTAGGTTATTTCCTGCTTCAGGTGTAAAATAGTTCTGATGGAGTTGCATTTTCTGTGAAAATTACATGCTAGCTAAACACTTCTTTTGACTAAAAAATACTATTTATTCTTTCAAATCGGTACGAATTTATATCAATTGAAAATAATATAATTCAAACTCTTTCAAATTGAAAATGATAAATCTTTGAACAAATTCACAGCATTTAGAATTTATGAAATACTCATGCTTCTAGAAGTATAAGGTTGACAATACCAAAATCATTGATTGAATTTGCATTGTATTTAAGTTGATTTGTCAATCTGAATAAAAAGAATACTACAGCTATACAGAAAACCAAAACAACAAACAAAACAATATTATATTAAGACGACAAGATTACGAAAAAAACATGAAATAAAAAACAAAATGTGTGACAATTATTTATTTAAATGAAAGAGAAGAAAAACAATTTAAAATGTGATTTGAGATAAAATATTCGGTCCTAAACCACTCTCTTCGGTAAAGAAAAGAGAAACAACCTGTAGGTTATGAATGAAAGTTGTGTTTAAATGTTTAATTTTTTTTATTTTATTATTTTATATATATGATCAATTTGTTGTATTTATTTATGATGATTTTGTTTGAACTTTACTCATTTTGTCTTCAAATATAAACAAAAATAGTTTAAAAAAATTGATTTATTTAATTTATTATCAACTTTTTTTAATTTATTTTTACTTATATTTTGAAAGGAATATGTATTTATTTTATATTTAATTCAATTGTGGTTAAATCGAATCAATCAATTAAATGATGTGCACCCACTATTGATATAGATTACCGTAAAAAAGGAAAGTGGTGAAACGTGTTGCAAGTAAATTGGTAGTTTATGGTAACAATGAAGCGTCTTCATTTTTTTTGCGTTTATTGCAAGTTCCTCCTGAAAAAACATGAAAAGTTACCAAGGTGGTGATGCTTCTTGTTCTCATCACAAAACATTACAAATTTCTCTCTAATTTGAAATGGGTCGTCGTCAAAACGACTCTGATTTTGGTAGATTAACGCTTCTCGTTCTCTTCTTGATAGGCACAATTTCATGTTCAACGGTGTACCTTTTTCTTACGGGGGTCTTTAGGTCGAACACTGCGTCCATTTCATCAATGCAGGAGGATTTGGATGAAAAGGTTGATTTTGATGATTGGTTGAGTGGTGAAGAAGAAGATGAACAAGGACAATGTTGTAGAGGGATTGAACATTTGGAACTTTGGGGTGATGCTGTAAAATGGGGTTCTGAATTTAGGGTAAATTCTTCTGAGGATTGTTGCATGGCTTGTAAGAATATGTGTCGTGGCAATGGTAGTCCTTGTTTGTGTAATTCTTGGGTTTTTTGTGGTGATAAAGATGCATGTGGACCTAGATTTGGTGAGGTATTTTGCAATTCTATCATTTTATTCTTTATTTTTTTTTAGTCTTACTATGGATTGTGGTTTAGGTTTCTTTTGTTGAGATGTTGAATTAAATTGGGAAATTACTTGTCCCTAATGTACTACCATTTTGTAATAGCATTTTAAAAATAACTTGAAAATAGTGAATTTTCATTAGATGTTAGAGTAAAATAAAGTTATCATTTATGTAAAATTAGTTTACACTATTGGAGTTTGTATTTTTTTTTTCAAAATTTGTTAAACAAATAACAAAAGTTTGTATGTTGTGTTTCTATTATGTTTCGTTCCTTGTTTAGTTATCAAATACCCACCTTGTAGAGCATTTTGATTCAAATTGATTGATTGTGGTTGATTAATTATGATAAATGAACATGAGTTTTTTCTTGATTATAATAATAGATAGTTAAACTCCATGATTGAAGGAATCTTTGACCGACTAGTAATAACTACTTTTTATAGTGCATTTGTCTGTAATTAAGGAGTAAATTATGTTGATAAACTGTCACTTCTTTTACACCTTTGCCAATTCAACCTGCCATAGATTTGTTTATTACCAAAAGTTGCAGAGTTTTTAAGATTCATTTTAGTTAGTTGGAAGCACTTAAATGACTTGATTCCATTTAATATTTGTTTAAGAATATTTCCCCTTTGCAGATGCTTAAAATGTTAAGTCTATGACCCTGGTAGCTACCTTTCTTATTAGTAATAATGCTTTCAATTTTGTCTAATTTCCAGTTGGTTTTTATCAGAGTTACATTGTTTTGTTTGTTGAATACGTGACACATAATGAACTTGTAGAAAAGATTTTCACAAACATCATTTTTGATAGATATGAATGACTCTCGGTGGTTTAATGTCTTTTTGCTTTAACTAAATTCTACTAAAATGAGTTATAATTATGTATATTTTCTAGGAACTCGGTTTGGCACTATCGTTTATATATATGCTCTTTTAGCTTATGTAGTTCATTATTGTTTCAAATGTATAATTGTCTAAGGATTAAAAATTCTCATTTCTTAGGTATAGAATTTAACATGCATTTTATGTAGTGTTATACCATTACCTTTTTCATTTCAGTGTTGGTTGAAAAGACAAAAAGATGCGTTAAACCCTGATCGACGAGACTCGGGAGATCATGTTATGTGGACTTCTGGATTTGTCTTTGACAAGGAAGAGGTATGAATATTGTGTTATTGTAGTTACTTCTCTCATTAACATGTACTGAACATACCTATTTGAGATATATATCTATGCCAAATTATTTTGTATAGATATACACTACAATAAACTCAAATTATTGAACCAAAACAAAATAATTGAATTTTAGAATGGATTGTTATAGAAGACAGAAACTTTTGCTGTAAAAATAGGAAGGGTATAGTTTTGCATTCACTACCATTTATTCCAATAGTGTTTGGAGAATCCAGATTTATGTTAGAATCACTTTACTCTAAGAAGTGAATATGATTTAATGAATTTTATTTTTTTTGCTGAACTTGTGGTTTTAAAGATTTATCTCATCTTTATATTCATGATAAAACACTCAAAGTATATGTTCAGTATACTTTTGTTCTGTGCTCTTCTTTAAGTTATGTGGTTGTTACATATGTACTTTTGTTTCTCTAACTATTTGAGCTATCTATTTATCTTTTCATTATACATTTGTACTTTTAGGGAGTCGTTGGTTTGGAAACTGACTACGGAATTCTTCGTATAAAAGTAAGTATTTCTCTACATGTTCACTATATTGTTTGTCTATGATGCTCATTTTACACTTTACCATGTTATTTACATGTTGAATATTTGTTGCAGTTTGTCATATTTCTATTGTCTATTTCTTAATATTTAATCCGCCGAGGGAGGTATTTAGGTTTGCATTATGCTTTTACTTTTGCCTTTTTGAGATAAGGATTCAATCGTTTCTAGGTATCAATCACGTTGTTAATGTGTCCAGTAATGTTATTTCATGACCAACGTCTTGTTACAATGACTTGTAATCTTACTCACTTACTGGCTTATCATTTCTGATAATCTAATGCTAATTTAGTTTATTAATAGATAACTGAAAGGTGGAAACTAAAAAATTGTGTTCTCTTTAATTTAAAGTTAATTAATTTTTTAACCTTTTTTTTTTTTTCATTTCCTTCCAGTTTCCTTCTACCTTTGAAAGGAGCACTCTAATTAGTTTTTATCTATTTTATTACTAGAGTTAAACATGAATGTCAATTTCTAAACATTTTATGAACTTTCATTTCTACAGCTTTTGCCCGATTGTGCTCCACAATCAGTTGCCTACATTCTTGATCTGTTGGCATTGCCTCATTGTGTTGGTTGCCAGATTTATCGTGCCGAAAGCCGAGGAAATTTTTGGGATGCTGAAGGAAACCACATAAAAAAGGTAAGGTTCGTCATGTGAGTATACTTCTTGGAAATTGTTGAAGTATGTTTATGGACTGGGAGAAACATTGGTTCTTGTTACCTAGTTCTTATATTTGTTTTGTTTATAAATTACCTCCAAATTGTTGAAGTAGTTTTGAATTTGAATGATGATGTAGGCTCCATTTGGCCCTCCTTCTGCATTAATTCAAGGAACATTGGAATCTCATGGGTCAATATTCAAGGATATTCCAAAAGAACATTGTCCTACCATAAAAAGAGGATATGTGGGATGGGTTGATTCTGGTCCAGAGTTCTTCATCAGTCTCGTTAATCATGAGGAATGGAGAAATGCACACACTGTATTTGGCTATGTTTTATTCGAAGATTTGAAAATTGTTGAAAAAATTGCCCAACTTCCAGTTAAATCGGAGATTTGGAATAACATCGATGTCTCTCTCTTGGAGAACCCGATTGTATTACGATTTCGGAGAATAAGCACAAAGTCTTAAATCCTCAAAGTCTATGTCCGGACATGATCCACGAGGTGCTGAATACGTTAGATCGTTCATTGCTTCATTCATTCATTCTCTCGAAACTTTCCTTAATGCATAAACAGGGTTCAGATAATTTAGGTATTCTGGCACCAAATTTATAGGTGATTGCAAATCAAATAGAGTTGAGTATGCTTCAACTAGTTTGATAGATACATGACTTTGATGATTTTTCTTCATTTGTTTTTCATTATTTTCCTTTGAAGAAATTGATATATAGTTGTAAAAGAAAAGAATGCTTAGAGTTAGAGGAAATGAAAATAGGTTCAGGATACTAGTTGATGACACCAATTTACAATCATTATATGAGTTATTAAATTAGTGGATATTTCTTGATTCATTTACTAAGATGTAGAATTTTTTTAACCGATTGTATGTTTAATATAGTAGTTTGGTTTGTGCTTTTAATCTTTTCATCTAAATGATACAAAATCAAGTAATGTGCGACTCGAAACTTTGGAGTAGGGCCGTGCTTACAAGTTCGAAATACAAGAACATAAACTTTTTTTACTATCATTGGTGAAAGTTATTATGCGACTATATTTGGAGTTGGACATAAAAGTTGAAAAGGAAGAAGTATGAAGCAAACAAACACATATTTGTATATATATATATATATACACACACATATACATGCACACACTTCTGCTTGATGAAAATTTATACCGGTGAAGTAATGTTGAAGTGAGTTAAAAAAAAAGTGAAGTTGAAATATTATAGTTACTTTTTTTTATTAATTTTATTGGTGTTTGCATTCATGCCTTTTATATTTTATATTGAGAAGTTATATATATTATCGCCGTTAAAATGATGTTATCCGTTTCTAGCATGGATCGAGTGATTTTGAAGTTTTCTCTCTTCAATGTTTTTTTCTCTTTATATAGGTCTCAATGTAAGACATTCGAGTGAGGAGCCAACTGAAATAATATCGAAGATTGAAATGAATTTCACTATAAAAAAGGAGGGATTATTTGAAATAAGAGAGGAACGCACGAGGGCATTATTGCAACAATGACACCAAATTATAACAATAAAATTTGTTTGATGATCATGATATAATAAAAACATAATAAAATGTTTCTTCCAGTCTTAAATATAAGAATATGATATAAGGACAAGAATATGATAATAGGGTACGTTTGGTCAAGCATTTTTTTTCTTCATAAATGTTACTTTTAAACTGAAGTTGAAAATAAGAGTTTTAAAAATAAAGATGAAGTTGTTTGGTAATAATTACTTTTTCTAGTTACAAAACTATCTTTAATTTAAAAGTTATTTAGTAAATTATTTTTATAAAAATTCTGATTTTATTACAAAAGATCATACAAGAATGATTTTTTTTTTTGAAAAGTCTATTAATAAAATGCACCCAATTTCACTATTATATTTTTCAAGTATTGTTTGGCCTAGCTTCTACTTTAAAGGAGAACATAAGACAAAAATAAATCACGTTAAACATGTCACATAATAAAAATATAATAATATTATTTAACATATCATATTTTTTTAAATCCCTGTTTCTGATATGATAGAATATACACATTATATTTAAATGGTAAAATTATTATTAAAAATAATTATACTTATTTATAGCCTGACATGATATACCATACGGTCTTTATAGATCAACCCAAAGTGAATTGACACGGTCTTTATAAATCAACCCAAAGTGAATTGACATGATATACCACGTGGTCTTTATAGATCAACCTAAAATAAATGGTTAGTTCATTTTGGCACCTACATGAATATTAGAAGTGAGAAATTTTTAGTTGAAGAACATATTTTAAAGTAGATAATATCTATAGTAGATTAATTCTTAAAAGATACTCAAAACAATTAAAATAGCAATGATGATCGACAATATTCATAAAAATATAAATTAACGGTTTTTTGGTTCTTGATATTTGAAAGAGTGATTTATTGATGAATTGATATTGAAAAATATATTTATTTTTTTTTATTTTATATAAATCAAAACATTATTTTATTCATAAAATACAAGAAAACGTTTTAACTTTTAAGTAGTGTCGTCAAATTTGGTATGACTTTTGAATACTAATAGACGGCTAGCCATTTAACAATTACCTTGATTTGAGTTCCAAAGTCGAATTGGCATCACACGTGATGCCGTGAACTTAAATCCACCGAAACTCCTTAACATGGCACACCTCCCTATACCCACGTAACCCACCCACCCTTCTTATTTCTCCCTCCAATAAATACAACCCACCACTAATAATAAACAATAAATCATTTTAGTAAAACCTTTAATTTATTTATCGGTCAAACAAACCAATCCCCTTGCGCCACCACACCAAATCAGCCCATCCCATTAAAAATGTTATTGCTATAAAACACTAACCCAAAAAATCACCCCTCAATTCAACTTGATTAAAAAAAAAAACTAAACAACAAGTCACCCCAATTAGTAGCGGTTGGTAACTTTTTAGTAAGAGTGCTATAGCCAAATCGAAACCGAAATCCTAATGAAAAGTCCCACACCCCACAAACAGCTAATTTTGATGATGATAATATTAACTGGAGGATTGGATTGGATAATGGGCAAAGTCAGAGGTGTGGACCTCTCCACCCCGCGGCGCACGTTAGCCCCCTCCCTCACACCTAAACGGTGGTCGTCTCCTCATCCACCCACGTCACCAAATCTTGCCGCACATCACACCACCCTCTCTTTAACCCCCACCCACCATGTCACCCCAACACTAACCACACCCTCCTAAAATTATTCCTCTTTTTCTTCTCCTCCTCCTCCCCCCTCCCTACCATCACTATCCTACGCTACCCATCTAATCTTTTTCTCCTTCTTTACTATCCTACGCCATGGCCTCTTCACCCCCTTCTTCTCCAACAGATTCCAACCCACCCTCCGCCGTACCTCTCCCTCTCCCCTCATCGGCACCACCACCAACAACATCCTCCCGCCGTCTCCCTCCACCCTGTTGGACCCCGGAAGAAACCGCTGCCCTAATCGACGCTTACCGTGACAAATGGTATTCTCTTGGCCGTACAAATCTCAAAGCCACTCATTGGCAAGAAGTCGCTGACGCCGTTACCGCTCGTTGCCCTAATGCTTCACCTACCAACAAAACCGCCGTTCAGTGCCGTCACAAAATGGAAAAACTCCGTAAACGTTACCGATCTGAGATCCAACGGCTCAGATCTCTCCCAATTCCGCGATCTCGTTCTTCTTCTTCTTGGGTTCATTTCAAATCAATGGATTCAATGGAAAAAGGTCCTTCTCCACCGCCAAAATTAGAAAACCCTAACCACCACCGTGAAACCCTAGACGAAAACGACGATCTCAACGATGACGATCTTTACGAGGAACTCAAAAACGCCGCTGGTGGTGGTTCCGGCAGCGGAAACACAAGAAGCCTCGATAAACTCTACCGGAACGGTGCTTCCGGCGGTGGATTCAGAATCCGGATCCCAACCGGTGTGAGTGTGGCTCAACCTGGATCTAAGTTTTTCGGTCATCAGAAAATGAATAACAATCAATCGGAATCTGGTTCTCGTGGTTGCATCAATGGTGGAACGAGGCTTGTTAAGGAGAGAGTTGGGTTGGGGAAGAGGGAGAGAGAAAGAGAGGTAGAGAGAGAAAGAGACCCTGTTGGTGAAATGGTGAGTGCTATTAAGGTTTTGAGAGATGGATTTGTGAGAATGGAACAGATGAAGATGGAGATGGCTAGAGAGATTGAAACTATGCGTATGGAGATGGAGATGAAGCGAACCGAAATGATTCTTGAGTCTCAACAGAGGATTGTTGAAGCTTTTGCTAAAGCTGTTTCTGAGAAGAACAAGAAGAAACTACACAAGGGTAATAGTAACAACAATAACACCGTAGCGTCGCCTTCAGAATCGTAGATAAATCTATATAATCAATAATGATGTTAATAAAGATCGGAACTTTTTTCGATTCTGTGTTTGCATTTGCACCCTCCATGAGATATGAGATAATATCATGTTTATTTTTTTGTGAATTAGTTCGGATCTTGGTTTAGGTAGGTTGATATAATGATGTTGCTATATTCATCTGTCGACCAATCTTTTTTTTTTTTTTTTTTTTTTTTTT
>JBBPBP010000003.1:1583644-1615274 GCA_037974735.1 Cicer chorassanicum
ATGTTTTGGTTTGCATTTTACATTTTATTTCATCTAATAAATACAAGTACCATTATGTGTTGAAAAATAAATCGACAATCAAAGTACAAGGAGAAAAAAATTATTCAGTATTATAAGTTATCGTGTAAATTTGACAAAAAAAAACTTAAAAAATATTAAATTAAATGATCGGTAAACATGATTTTCTCTCATTTTAATTTCTCTGATCATATTCAATTATTTCAAATCAATAGAGTAATATTGTAAGATAACTATATTTACAATATAAAAAATATATTACTTATAAAAATATGAAATGATTTAATTAATATCCGTGCAACACGTAAACCATAATCTAGCTAGTTATAATTCTTTCTTACTATTAATCTGAACTTTCAATTTTGTCATTCTTTATAAACAATACAATCATTTTTTCTCTCTCGTTTCAACTAGATTTTAGGCCAAAATTTTCAGAAAACTTGATAGTTCAAGTTCTCTAGAACACACATCCATTTCAGAAAATTTAAACTGTATTTTCTGAAACATCGATTAGTTTGGGAAAATCTTATGCATTTTTTTTTTATAATGGATGTGTTTCAAAAATTTGAACCGCTTAATTTTTTGGAACAATGGAGGAAACTCTTTTTTATTTTTTAGAACACTTTTTCTTATCAGAAAATTCCGTGGGAGGTAAAAGTGTGATTCATCCGAAAAACTTGAGATGAGAGTAAAAAATAAAATGATAAAAAAAATAAAAATTAAGAAAAAAAGATAAAATTGGAATTTTTGAGAGATTGTGGGGTAGGGAAAGTTTTGAGGTAAGGGGTAAAATTTTCAAGCTAATGGTCTATAAAAAAAGGGCATGTCAAAGGTATATTAAATGGAGTGCTCCTATGTTGGTTAATTTGAGTACTTGATCTAACTTTAGTTTGACCCATGTGTCATATTTTGGTTGGGAAAGTGACTTTGAACCTAATTATTATTTAGGAAGATATTGTTGGAAATGATGAATAATTATTGAAGGAATTGTTGGTATTAATGGTGACATTAATGAACTAGTGTGGTTGTGAATTGAAAAAATGAGAAGTCCCACATAGGAGGGATACCACACTTTGGAAGGGTATATAAGGTGGAGGTATGTACCTTGGGGTGTGCCCCAAGGGGTACCCCAATTTTGTGAAGGAGGGAGAACGCAAGCAAAGTTGACCACCACACGCGCGCGCCGCCGCCGTCCGCCCGGCCCGGCCCGGCCCTGGCTTTGGTCTTGTGGTGTATTATTATTTTTTAATGAAAATTAAAAATTATTTAATTAATTTTGAAAATTGAATGCTTGCGTTTGATCTCTTATTGTTGCGTTAATTACGTAATTGCCCTCCACCGAATCTGCCTAATGATCTGTTTCCGTCCTTCCTATTTGCCCGGTCAAATCCCTGACTCTAAGTGCCACGTAACTGCAATTGCCCGGTCATTATTCATAGTCAAAACCCTAGCGCAAGTTCAGGAAGTCAAAGGCGCACGTTTTGGGTGGGCAGCGGTTTTGGAGCACACGTTTTCCAGAGGTTCAGGTTTGGATCGGTCAACAGGAGCGCTCTGATGGATCCACCAATTTCTCTGATCCAGTTACGAAATTCCTCTATAAATAGAGGACTCTCCTCACTTGAAAACTTGCACCAAAAGCACTCCGATTCTGAGGCTTTTCTCTCTTCTTCCCCCGTTCTTACTTCTACTCTACTTCTTCTTTTTTCTTGAGTGGCCTTCGTGCCATATTACGAGTGGTAGTCGTTAGACTGCCATATTGAGGGTGTAATTCGAACGGTTTTCTGCAGTGCAGTAGAACTCCGTACAGTGATCTGGGCTGTTTTATCCTGGGGACTTCGTGGTTGATAGTCTGCATTGCACCTTTGGGCAGTGCCTCGAAACGTCTTAAAGAGAGCGACCTAGTCCGCGACTCAACCCAGTAATCTTATCGGTGGCATAAATTGTTTTTTCAAATTTTTCGAAATCCAAAACAACAGATATACCTCCCCCAACAAACTAATCTCCTAGTCAAGTTGGGTTGGGTTTCAAGTTTAGCACATTATCATTGGATACAACAACAACATAAACTCACAAACACTTTTTTCCCTAGATTGTTCTTGTCCAAAATTTTATTGTTGTAGAAAAATAGAGAACCAAAAGGATCACACATAAAAGGAAAGACATTGATAGGGTTTCTAGTGACAAAGATCATTTTAATTATGGCATCGCCACCAATGTGTATATGAAAAAATATTAATTAAGAGAGATCAACCTCTTAAATAAATTTTAATGATCTTAATTTGGTAGTCTCCATAGTCTTGCTAATATATTATATACTCATACACACGCATCCTTAATCACGCTTTTCCAGCACTAAATACAACTTAATTATCTATTGTTCGGATTATTGACTTAGCAACTAAACAGTATCGATGTAGAAGATCTTTAATTTTATTTTTAATTACAAAAGATTATATATGGATAGCTGTTACCCAAAGCCAAGCATTGTCATTATGTTTGGACTAAGATTATTTAATTACTCTCATAGCATATATTCGAAACAACAGTTTTGCACTTTTGTCGGCAAGTTGAGTGGAGTGCCAAGTGAGAGATGGATGTATAGCAAATTAGACAACATACTCAAAGGGATTGACTGAAGTTTCGACCGTTTGATCAAAATCATATAGTTTAGATTTCAATCAAACAGTCTAAATGTGTAGACATATTCTAGTAAATTCAAATTCACAACATATATAGTTAAGAATATGGGTCATAAATAGTATCCTAATTATCTAGCTGGTTTGATACACAAAGGTCATAAAGAAGTTCATGTATCTATTTTCTATAAGTAATTACAGCCAATAGGTCCAAGTGGGCTATTTCATTAGAAAGAAAAATCCATCTCATTCTAGCTGTACTTTCATAGGACATAGTTGTTTCCAAGTAATTGCATATTGATTATTGACACCTCAAGAAATATGTTACAACAATAGCCGGTTAAGAAAAATAAAGATACCAAAACCTAAAAGAAAAAATATATAATGTTGGCTTATGAAATTCAGTTGATTTGTGTTTACGTATTCAATTAAAAAATGACTCAATAACTTTCTACTATTATTATTACTTAAAATTAGGGTTTATATTTAAATGTTATGAGCGATTTGTTCACTTATTACTAACTATGAGACATATCTAATAGTTGCAATGAAAATTTGAAATTAAGCTACTTATTTTTGAATACTTTCTTCTAAAGGAAATTTGATTTAAAATTTAATGTAAATTATTCAACTAAACTCGAGAAAAAAAAAAGAGTATTGTCCACTTATCGCTAGCTATGAGAATAACAGCTCTACTATGACAAAAGAACACCTAAATTTTGTTAATTAAGTCTTTGTGCATCAACCTCCAAATTTAATGGTCACTCATTCTCCTTATATCTAGCATAATTTGTTTTTCATAAATGTCTCTCATTTGATCAAAAAGTTGCAATCAATATTGAAATCATTTGATGTTATGAGAGACGACAATCGTTCAAAGTTGAATCTACCATTTTTTTTTTACTTTAAGAGTCTATTTAGTTCAATTGGAGAAAGATGAAAAATTTTAATAGAAGAGAGACGAGAGGAAGAGAGTGATTTTTTTTTAATTAAAAGTATGTTTGGTTCAAAGAGAAAGCTATAATTTTAAATCATTTATAAATATTTTTAGTTACTTATCCCCTCTAAATACCTCTAATTATAGTGAAGCGAAAAATCTCCTTATAAAGAATGAATTAAATACATGAAATTAAAAAAAAAACTATCTCCCTTATTTCTTTTTACATGTATGTTATTCATGGAATAATAAAGCTTGATTTAACCACAATAATCTTAGAGGTGGATTCAAAGTATGATTGGATATAGCATAAAAATATTCAAGAGGATCAAGCTAGATATGAAGTTTATATTTTAGTTTGTACATTTTTTTTCTCAACTCTTTAGTGGAGTTTATAAATTCATGTAGTCGCATACAACTTAGTTGGATGGCTACATTTATTTCTATATTTTAAAAATGTGAGTTTGTTAGTGTTTGTAAGTAATTTTAAATATTAGTTATATGAATTCGTTTTTCAATCATTAAAAAAAAATACCAAATACTTTTTCAAAGTAACAATCTACATCAAATATTAGGTGGAATGTTTAGTTCTTTTTGGGTTTGTTGGGTCAATAATCAAGTCATGTAATAAAAGCCTTCACTATATAAATGAAGGAAAAAAATGAACAGATAAAAATTAGAGATAAAGTAAATTTATTTTTAATTTTATTGTTTAAAAAAAATATATCATAATTACATAATCGGAAAGCACCCAAGTCCAAACTTTGAGATGCCAAATCTCTAAAATCTAATCAAATTGGGATCCCTTCACATGAAACTTACAATTCTTCATTATACTATAAAAATTTGAAATTAATATTGGGTCACGTGAACCATCTTAAATCAAAGCACCACCTTTCTCTGCATTTGTTCTATTGGTTAACCGAGGAAGTAGGAACAAAAGAACCACATACTAACATTCTAAGTTTGTTTTTGATTTTCAATAATAAAAATAGATTTTGAATAAATTAATTATAACTAAAAGAAATTTGAATATAAAATAATTTATATTTAAATATTTTTTTTTATAAAAGTGAGTCGAATGATAAACTTCAAATTAAAAATCTATTATAGAAAATGAAAAAAAAAAACTAAAAATATTAAATTCAAATTAGAATCAATTATATAATAAAATTAATTCTACTAAAAAAAACAATCAAACATAACAATATGAATTCAACGAAATGAAACCGAACTTACATAAATACTAAAGACCACCAACCAACATAGCAAATCCATGTTATATCACACACTTGAACAGAATCAAAACACATGCAAAGGTCCCCTAAAACGTGGGGCCCTTATAGTCTTATACTACAGCAACAAATTTCTCACATGTATTCACATGATGGGTATGGAATGCCATCTCTTTGTCACAATAAACATGCCCACCTTCCCTCTTTTGTAAATCAAGTTTGAAATTAAGAAGAGAAAATCATTATAATACCCAAACTCAAAAACAAAAAACTACTATGCGTTATTTATCAAAATAATTTTAATTATGTTATATTTCTTCTTACTTTAAATATAAGTAAAAGTGAGTTAAAAAAAGTTAATATAAATTACATAATTTTTTTTGATCCACTTTTATTTATATTTAAAATTGATGAGAAGTATATTTTTATGCAACATGTCTCTATTTTTATGGTCCTTTAAGTTTTTTTATAGAAAATTTTAGGTGTTACTAAGCATTTTAAGAGATTTTATATTTACCTCTCTCCAATGATACTAATAAAAATTGGGCTTACAATTTATCGAATATATATGTTACTACCATTATATCAAACTATTGAAGTTAATTGTTAACAAATTTATAATACTATAGATTTTTTTAGTTCTCGTAATTTAAACAATAAAGTCTTGTATTTATATTTAGAGATGGAGAAATATTTTTAAAGTGAAAAGGACACAAGCCACAAAAAATGCCATCTTACATTTCTTAGGGGCATTTTAGCCGATAAAAATACCCACCTACCCTTAAATAAACACTTTCACTAGTCTTACAAAAATCTCATATGTATATATATTATTATATTATATATGTACATATATATAGCTACATATATGACATAAATCCCAAGCATTCTTGTACAAAAATTGGTTATTACCAATGGCAGAGTTTGAGAATCCTAATGAAATGCCAAAGCTTATATCTTTTCTCTCTTCTCTACTCAAAAGGGTATCTGAATCAAATGACATCAACCAACAACTTGTACAACAAAAGATCTCAGTTTTCCAAGGATTAACTCGCCCAACAATCTCAATTCAAAGCTACCTTGAGAGAATATTCAAGTATGCCAATTGTAGTCCATCATGTTTCATTGTTGCATATGTTTATCTAGATCGTTTCACTCAAAGACAACCCTCTTTGCCTATCAACTCATTCAATGTGCATCGATTACTCATTACAAGTGTTATGGTGGCTGCTAAATTCATGGATGACATGTAAGTATCTTCATCTTTTGTTCTTGTTAAAGACACTACTAATTATTTTTATTTTTATTTCATTCAAATAATTGCATGAAAATGTATGGTAAACAATGATAATTGTGAAGTTTAGTTTAGTACTTGATCTCTATAGAATTTTTGTGAAATATTCCTTTGATTAAGTTAATTGACTTTGAAGAGCATATTTAAGACCAATTGGAATTTTTTTAAATTTCTTTATACGAAATTGATGTTGTTCCTTTTTTTTTTTTACTTGTTAGATATACCTAATTAGATAGAAGGAAAAAAATGACTCAATAAATGTTGTTAGAAACTAATTTTTCATAATAAAATATAATATTTGGTATTAAATATTGCATGTTAGTTTCCCTGATTTTTACTTTATAGTATTTACAATAATTATTTGACATTTGTATGTAAATTGATAACGACCATTCATGTTAAAAGAATATAGCTTTGCTTGTGAATAATACTATGTACAGTCTGGCTTTCCATTAGATGGAGACAACCCACCCATGTGACCCTTATTGCATGCAGGCAGCAACTATAACTTTTAACCATAGTCACGAAATTCTAAAATGTATTTCTATATTTGATCCAATATGTAAATTCTTTTACAAGGTTGACAAATCATGGATCATATTTTGTATGATTTTAAAGTAAATATATTTAAAGTTCAATATTTTCAGTGATCTTAAACCATTATTTTGAATTCGAAAATTAGAAGCGTTGGTTAATTTAAATTTAAATTTAAAAAATATTAAATTGTTTTCTCAAATTATTTAAAGTCAAACAAAATACTAATTTTATTAACTATTTTTAATGAGTTCTTTGTCTGTGGGTTAACAGATTAAAGAATATTTTAAATGACGTTAAACAATTTGAAGAAACAATTTCATATTTCGTAAATTTGAATATTCCAAATTGTTCTGTATCTATCATTTCAAAAGATTGTGGTTTATTACTATTATGATTGGAGTCACATGCATATGAATTAAATTTTATTATTTTATATGCATATAAAAGGAAAATGCCAAATTTCTATTGATATGATTGACTTGGTTATTTTAACTTTAAAAAGATCCACATGTTATTCAACTAATTTTTAAAAATACTCAGGTACTACAACAATGCTTACTATGCAAAAGTTGGAGGAATCACCACTATAGAGATGAACTTTCTTGAGTTGGATTTTCTATTTGGTTTGGGGTTTCATTTAAATGTAACACCAAACACTTTTCAAGTCTATTGTGTTCACCTCCAAAGTGAAATGATGCTCATGCAACCTCTAAATTTTACAGATTCTTCCTTAAGTTTAGGAAAATCACTAAAGACCCATTTATGCTTTAATGAAGATGAATCTTCACATCAAAAGCAACAACAATTAGCTGTATGAATTTTTTTGCTTTCTTGATGCATGTAATACTAGTTATAGAGGCTATTGAACCAATTAAAGACTTGTGTTAATTAAATTGTTTTATTTGTGGTCTCTACTTACATATTTTTGTCTCTAATTTTTTCCACTTTTTTCTAATTCAATATTTCTTCTTGCTCATTTATGAATTATGTGGTCACATTATCTGGCATTGTACAGATAATTGTCTCTTCTTTACAGTCTGGCAAGAAAATTTTGTTTATGGCATTTTAGCGTTACAATATTAATATTTTTTGTTTCTTGCTCTGTTTGAGACTAGTACTTTCTTCATATCCACATATGAATACTCTTTAAGATTTGCACTTTGCATTGTCGTTTATATGAAGAGAAGACAATATTTAACCACTATTTCTATTAAAAAAATACAATTTGTGGCGAATGTTCCGGCAATATGTAGACAAAGAATGGTGTACAAAGTGGATGTGGATGTTCTACCTCAAGTTTTTATACACTATTTTTATAATTTTCTATCTCTCACTTCATTTCTTTATTTTTTATTCTTATATATTTTCATTTTTTATTATTCTCCCTTTTTCCTAGATGTAGTATTGCAGAGGAAGATTCCATTTAGTACAAAGGAGTACACTCTAAGAACTCAATCATTTTTTTCCTAATAACAAAAAATTTAAATGTAATTTTCATCTCTTAATTTTATTTTATTTATAATTTTAGTATTCTAATTTTAAATTTGTCATTTTAATCCTCTAATTTTTAAAACGATTCATTTGTTACCCTCTATATATTTTGGATAATTTAACATATGAGATGTTTATGTGACATCTAAGTCAATAACTTAGAAAAAGTTATTATGTGATAATTCATCTTAATAATGTTTTACATCAAACTTTGAGATAACAATTAGAGACTAAAATAGCAAATTTAAAAATAGAAAAATTATAATTATAATGACACAAAACTAAGAATTTAAAGCTAAAATTAAGCCAATATAAAAACTTAAATTAAGATTTTTATATATTTTTAATTCAATTCTTGAAGTAAATAATAATGTGTTAATAATTTTTTTACAATAATATTAATAATTTTAACTTCACGTAAAAAAATTAACTTTTATATTTTACTCCAAAAGATTGATTTATAGAAGTATATCGTAATTTGATTTGAATTTGGTAGAAATTTATTTTTGTGAAAAACAAAATATTTTTTCTATTAAGAATTGACATTAATTTGATCTATTTTACATAACCAACAAGAATGCAAACATTGCCAGCACTGAGCAGTAAACTTGACTCTTTGTGTCGGCTCCATTCGAGTTGAATTGTAGTTCACGTGAATGTCCCTTTTTTACCCCTCTTCAGATAGTTGATATTAGTTTGGATTAGTAAATATCAAATCAGTAGTAAATTAGAATATAATATAATATAAAATAAAATATATTTAATTAAAAATATTTAAAAATAACATATAATTAAAATATAATATCTATTTTTTAAAAAAATAAAAATAATATTTAAAAAGTCGATATATTTAATTAACACTAAATATATTAATTTTTTTAAATATTATTTTTATTAATATTTTATTCTAGAGTACTAATAAGAAAGGAAATACGACCACAAAGGGAGAGAAAAGTCAAGTTAGAGAAGAGATATGGTTGAATGCAATTTTGACAGGGGGTGGATAATTTGTGAAGGTGGAAAGCCAAGGTTAATGTGTGAGAGAGAAATAAGGAAAAAAATAAAACTAGAGACCAACATCACAAATTTATTGTGAAGTGAAAAAACTTTTTTTTTATTTATTTATTTAAAACATGCGATAAATATCGTTATCAACTCCCATATAACTGTAAGGTCTTAAGTCTTAACCGAGATAAATCGTTCAATCTCTTAACGATAAAATCTTAAGGGTAAACTATTATTTTAGTTCTTAAAAGTGTAGAACGTTGTAATTTTAGTCATTAACTTAATCAAAAATCCAAATTAACAATCTAGTTATGGACCAATGACTAAAATGATAGTTTAACTAAAAATTAATGAGAAGGTCATGGGAATGATCATTACATAAATAAATATTTTTATTTGAAATTTAAATTTAAATTATTGATGTAATATTACCATAATTAACTTACACAATAAGATATTTCGAGTTTAAATCTAAAACAAAATAAATAACTTAACAATATCAACACTTATTAGTCGGACTAGAATTTAAGAACATTTGTTTCTTATTTTATTAATACTCATATATATTTTCTTTTCCTCAATTAGAAAACGTTTAAAAGTGTGTTAAGAAAGATTGGAAAATGAATCAAACAAAAAAAAAGGGAAAATGAAGAGCTCTTTTTCTCTTTAATGTATCAAGAGTGTTGCAGTCTTTGCACATGGTGTCTTGAATGAAGAGATGGTTGTATTTGAAAAATAACAAATTAATAAATAAAAAATTAAAGAAAAATAACAGAAACATTATTCTCTTTTATTACTATTATAAATACAAATAACTACTTTTATAATTATTAAGAAAATTTGTTAAGTACAATTATATTTTTAGATTTTATGTAAAAAATAATTTAAATTTAGTAAACTAGTACGAGTCCGTGTCAAGCACGGATAATGAATTCGTTATTATAAAATTAATTTTATATTTTTTTTTGCATTTATTTCATATATTGAAATAAATTTTTAATTAGTATATTAATAGTATAAAAAAATCTTAATAAATATATTCAATTTACCTTATATATATTCACATCTATAGATAAAGTTTTACATATGATTTTTTTACATGTAGTGAGATTAAAAGATTTCACACTGCATTGCATATTCATAAAATATATATAATATTATTAAAATTAATTATGTAAATTTGAGTGTTATTCATTTGATGGAATAACAATATAGATAATCATTAGAATAGAGTATGATGAGAATCTCTTTCATTAAGTATAAGACAATTATATTGTTATTTTGTTTTTTTTATTGAGTTAAAATATAAGGTTCAATACTTAAATTCTTTATACAATACTTTTGATATCACTTAGTTTTTTTCAGTAAGCACAGGAAACACAAAATTTTATCATATATCCCATATTTATATTTCTACCTCATATTTTAATAAAAATTCAATTTTATCATTTTTTATAAAAATATTCAAACTTTATGTTTTTCAAAGTTTGAGTTTTCTAGAGAAATTTGTGTACTTAAAATCTTGGAGAAAAAAATTTGAAACACAAATTTCAAATTTCAAAACCACAATTGTGTACTTTTAAGTTTTCTAGTATAAAAGGTTTGAATTTTCCGAAACGCATTTATATTCTAGAAAACTTAAAACGTTTTTCGGAAGATAAATGTGTTCTAGAAAACTTGAAAAAAAATTTCCAAGTACACAAAATTTGAAATTTTTTAAACACAATAGAGTTCTTTTTTAAGTTTTCTAGAACTCAAGTTGAATTTAATGAGGTACAATTTCTTTTAAAAATAAAATAAAAAGGGTGAAATAGGTGGTTTGCATGAAATGTGGGAGTATAAATGTTAGTTATAGGGTATAATTTTTAGAAACAAATTATATTTTTTTAAATACAAATACATTTAAAAATGAATTGAATGAATGAAAAGATAAAAAATGAATAAATTTTACTCACTGGAAAAATATTAAAACCTATTGTATGAAAATTATATAATGAAACATAAATTTTAAAAAATAAATTTTTTGGAAAAAGCTTTAAAATTATATATATAATAATATTTATAAATTGTAATTTATTTGTAACAAATAACAATTCAAAATAACTGATTTGAAATATATTTAAAAATTGAATTGAATTATTTTTTCTTATGGATTATATGTTGTATAAATATATTTGAAATAGGAATAGATTATGTGGGCTTTTTTTAAATTAAATATAAAGCAAATATATAAGTGGTTTTTAATATAGGATTTTTTGTACGAGTTTTAATATTTAAAAGTTCTTTACATGGTTACCTTTTTGTTTGTCAATTTTTTTTTTTTGTAATAAATCTCTATATTAATCGATTATATCTTGTTTTTCTTTATTTTCTACATGATTGTTGTTTGCTAAAGGTAAGTCGATTCATCTTCTTTGCACGTGTTTAGATATGAGTTTCTTATTGATCACAATCTTACAACCTCTTAGACTCTAGTTCTACATAAGCTCCAAAATTGTCTTCAACTACCCATGTGTTGAAGACAAATTTATCTTTACTTCTACATAAGCTTCCTACTTTTTTTGGACAAACTTATTCTGTTTTTACTCACTAAATATTGATTCTTAAATAATTTAAATAATATTAATTTTTATTGTTAAAAAAATAATGGATAAAGGGAAATTATTATTATAATTATAATTATAATAATAATTATAATTATAATTATTATTATTATTATTATTATTATTATTATTATTATTATTATTAGCTTTTACTCTTGCATATGAGTTTAACCCATAAAACACACTTTACTTCTTTCTTTAATATTTTTTTATACAATTCCATTACTAAAATATTACTAATATTTCAAAACCAATATTTTATAAAATAAAGTAATTAAAATAATTAATCTTTTAAAATACATTAATAACTAAGACTCTCATATTTAAAATAATAACTACAATTATTACTATACTATTTTACAAAATAATCACATA
Source organism: Cicer chorassanicum (assembly GCA_037974735.1). Classification (NCBI taxonomy): domain Eukaryota; kingdom Viridiplantae; phylum Streptophyta; class Magnoliopsida; order Fabales; family Fabaceae; genus Cicer; species Cicer chorassanicum. The sequence continues at coordinate 1,595,776 of JBBPBP010000003.1, forward strand.
AAAATTCTACTATCTTTATAGAATTGTCAAAACAATAAAATAAATAAATATAACATCAACAATTTATATTAATTACTAAATCACAATAAATATGCATAAAATCACCATGCCATAGAAAATATATAAAAATAAAGAAAATCAATATCTCATAATAAGTATTTATAAAATAAATAATTAAAATAAGATATGTTTAGAAATAATTAAATATAATTAAGTGCACATTTAACATTAGTCAAACACATAAGAAAATATTTATTATAAAACTTGGGTGTTACAATCTTAGGTCATTAAAATTTCTTGCATTATCGTGGCTTCCCCACATGAAGTACTAAAAAACAAAAAGCAATCATTTGTGAATAACAAGTCTGAAATAATAGGTGCCCCTATACATATCTTGGGTCCATGAACAACCCCATAATGATATGAGAGTCCTTCCGTGCATAAGATGAACAAAGTATGGAGATAAAGGTTCACCTTAACGCAACCTTATTCCTCGAATTATGGGGCTGACTTGATCTTCATTGATCATCACTGTGTACGTGATTGATTCAAAGCTCATCATAACCCATCGAATCCATTTCTCATCAAAAACCCATATTCTAAAGGATTTCTTTGATGTAACCCCAATCCAACCTATCATAAAGCCTTACTAAAATCAATCTTTGGTGCCACATCACCTACTTTACCCTAAGTCTTGCTTTTCAAGAAGTGTATGTTCTCAAACGCCACCAATGCATTGTCCAAAATATATCTTCCCTCAAAGAAAGCAAATTGATTATGAGACACACATTTATAAAGGACCATTTTAATTTGCCAATACCTTAGATATAATCTTATAAACCATGTTGCATAATGATATTGGTCTCCAATCTGTCATGAATTATTGTGATTCCCCCTTAGGTAGTAGCACAATATGGGTGTTATTCAACTTAGGCAGTAGGACACCGCTCTCCATCCATGCACTAAAAATATCCATGCCACAAATGTCCCAATTTTTTTGGAAAAAAGATTGGTTTAACTTGTTCGGGCCAGGGGATTTATGAGAATGCATCTGTTGAGTTGTTGTTTTTACCTCATTAGGTTGCTGCAGAGCTATCAAAAGATCATTATCTTCAGCGAATACCCCCGATCTCACACAATCAAGAACTATATCATAAGATCCATTGCACAGGTGAATAACAAAGAAAAGTATTGATGAGCTTCATGCTTTAATCTTAACCTATCCCCTTACAACACTACTGTCTATTGTGACAAGAAATTTGACAGTATTGTATTTCTTCCTTGTCGATGATGCCGCGTGAAAAAATCGCGTATTGAGATCACCTACATGGATTTAGCTCGCTTATTGAGATCAACCACATGGATTTAGCTTGCGGACTCCAATATTTCTCCTCTTTCACTAGTAACACATTTTATTGACATCTAATATCTATTAATATTGCAGGTCGTCCCCTATTGTTTTTGTGTTGTTGTTGAGTTCGTTTAAGCGCTTGTACACACCAATTTATGTCAGTTTTTAGACGTGAATGGTTGGACTTGCCCCAAGCCTTCAATTCTTCAATACAATTCTCTATTTTGACCAATACATCATAATTATTATGGTCATATCACCACTTCTAAACCACCTTTTTAATATTCAGCTCTATTAACCACAAGTTCTCAAAGCAAAATCGAAGACTACTAGTATTTATTTCATTGTAGTGACGATGTAGAATAATAGAGAAGTGATCTGATATGGACGTTACACATTGATCAATTTGTGAAGTGGAAATAACTGCAACCAAGAATATGTGGCCATGGCTTGGTCTAGCCGCTTCTCAACCGCATTGTTTGCACCCAAACTTCGAGACCACGTGTATGTATATAACCTTTAAGTCAAATATGTTAAACTTGCATCCATGGCTGCGTTTCAAAATCCCGAAATACGCAAATTTGGGTGCTCCACCCTTCCCCAGTTCTCTTCATATGATAATATGTCATTAAAATCACCTATCACACACCATGGAGATTGGGACAAAGACACGAGTTATCGTAATAAATTTCAACATCTTTAATCTTTTTTGTGTAAACCAATGTCTCAAATAAAGTTAATGCAACCGATTTAGGACACTAAACCAAGTACTTTAACTCAAGAACTGCACGCAGGTTACCCATGCTTGTACAATTTCAACTTATTATACTCATTGTCCCTATCAGCCTGGGTGCCAGAGCCTGCCGTTAAAAAAAGGTGTCATTATCATTATCATGCAAGGTACCTGCATATTGCATACCATTGGTGCCTACTCCTTATGTCTGCTCCTTCTTCCTTTTCCTTTGTCTGACCCGTCAACACATGTTTCCCCTTCAGTGTCAACGATGACCATTAATGTCATACAATCAACATATAAGTGACAATTAGAAGTCATGCTGGTTGAAGGATGTGAAGTAATTGCACCCACATTCACTCCTGAAATGGCTCCATACATAGCTATCATTGGTGTCTTCATTGCGACAGTTACTTGTCGTGTATTCATTGCGGCAGTATGTAACAAATTCCCTCCATTATTGCGGTCGAAATAATTGTTACCAACACCATTGTTTTCCTCTCGACCGTGACTGAGTCGACGAGCTCTCTTCTTTCATCCACCTAAATCGTCCACTTTCTTTCTGCCCCAGAGTCGTGTTCCATCTTCTGATTCCATAGTAAGGAGCCGTCAGGGGCCACAGCATTCCCTCGTGGCGGACTTTTAAAGAGTTGTCGGCGCCACAACATCCCCTATCTTTTTGTAAATAATAATGATAGATTATTAAAATAATAGTGATCAGTTACTAAAATATTTCTAAACTTACTCTTTTCTTTTCTGCTCCTCGACTCTCTCTCGTCTCTCCCTTTCATCCCTCTCGTTTGCGGCGGTCGGCCAACCTCCACACGACGCAACTCTCTATCGCCTATCCCTCTCATCTATCTTTCATATTCCACGTGACACTCGTCTCTCCTTCTCAACCTCTTCTTTACGGCCTTCACACGATGTCAATTTCTCACTCAAACTCTCTTCTCGCATTCGACATCTCAATTCTTCGATCTCCTTCCTCTGCGACCAGTGTCACCGTTTGCCCGTCTTTCTCTGCCTCTTTGTCTCATTTTGCAGTCTCGGACTATCTCAATCTGCTTCTTATATTTTTCAGGTTCTACTATTGTTAATAGTGAATTGTTTTAGTTTAAGATTGTGAACTAGTAGTAGTTTGTGAATTGTATTTGCGAATTTCTAAATTGTGAACAATTTCAATGTGAGAATTGGGATTGTGAACTTCAGTGTATGAATTGTGACTTTGTGATTGTGAATTGTGAACTGTTTTTCTAATTAGTGTAGTATGGATGTGGGATTGTGAAATTTGTGAACTCTTTTACTTTGTGAATGTGAGTTGTGAATTTGAGAATTATGAACGGTTTGTCTAAATGTGTTTGTGATTCAGTTTTTTTTATGTTACTAAGTTTGTGTTGTGTTATTAATTTGTATATTTTTATAAGAGTGATAGATGTTTAAACTATAGAAAATTGATGCATTTTTGAAGAAAAAAGTTTCCGAAAAAGATAAAAATTGTAAAGTTTCATCATCGACACTTGAAAATCATATTTGCGGTGATTAAATCATTCAACCAGATGCTACACGGATAGCTTCATCACTCCCAAACTTAACAATTTCTCAATCTCATTTATTTTCTCTCTATTTTTGTGTTTGCGATTTTTTACATGTTTAAATTACAAATTTACAATTTAAAATAAGAATATACAATAGAATATTATATTTAATGTATTAATAAAATTATAAAATTCTAACCCACTCAGATGTTTTTATCAAGATGTGCTCCAGAAACCTGGGTTGTTATTACCTTGGTATTCAAGGAACCCACCAATGGTGTTCCCAAGCTATTCCCCGACGGGCCCGACCCTTTTCGTCATAAACGAGCCAGGTGGAATTTGATGCACTTGCACCCACGTAGGAATGTACCATAGTGGCATTGATATTATTAACCACCAGTATATGGTTTTCAAAGTTCCATTACCCTCTTTTTATCAATCTTATGATAAAATTGAAAGAGAAAGAGGGTTGGTGCAACCTCTTTAATAGTCACTCCAAATACTAGCTAATCTTTCCTTCGTCACATTGACCCATACAGCTTTATCTGTTGCAAACTTGCTAATCAAACATAGTTGTAGGTCCCCCATCTCTTGTTGGGCATTTTCTTCATCAAACACAATACCTCCTTCCTGGGAGAAATCATTTGCCATAATTGGATAGAAACAAAGGGAATAAGGCTCCACGTACTAATTCTCTCACGCATTGGAGAGTACCAATCAATCAATGAAGATATTATATGAAGGGAGATTAATGCACATAAAAAATATAAAGATATTATAGTGAGGATTAACTTGTTATTTTTTGAACTGTGGTTAGTCCATTGATACATGGTTGAACAAAATAAATCTCTCTCCCCCCTCTATTCCTCTCCCCCTCTCTATCTTTCCCTTTCCCTCCCCCTATCGCTCTCTCTCTATATAAAATTTTATAGGAACTAAATTTAAAATTCATGAATTTTGTAAGAATAAATTCAATAATGAGCAGCATGTGGCACTAACTTGTGTCCTTATGTTAGTCAATTGTTGTTGTAGTGACCAATTGCGCACACAGTGATATTTTGGAATGAAAAAAATGCAATTTTTTTAGAGGATTAAAAACAAAATTTAAAAATATATTTAATCTTTTGATATAATAAATTAATTATATATTACATTAATTAATATTCATTTTTAATCATGTACTTGCATTTTCATTTTTCGGTGTTAATACTTTCCAATTTCTACTAGTGTTTGGTCAAAATATTAACTTAGCGTAATTAGTTGAACTAGAGGTAACACTAGTTGAATTGTATTATTGTTGACCTAGTTTATATTAAAAAAGGAAATTAAAATCCATGACAAATAAATTTCATGTTGAGGCAAAAATATTTTTTATATATGTTTTAATGACAATAAATCTTATAAAACAGATGTTTAAGTTTTATGAATAGTGATTTATTGATGATGACACTTGAATTTTATTTAAGAAACATGAATCACATAAGTGAACGAGGAAGAAATCATTCACATCAACAAATGCATAAGTACTATTCAATCATTAAAGAATAAAATTAGTGTCAAAAAATTATTTCATTAAGATATTAGAAGACAATCTTTCGAACAAGATTATGAATTCATAAGAACCAAACAAGTCAAAAGTTGTCTCAAGAATAAAGAGAATGATCAAAATGATTATTTGATAGTTTGGAAAATATGTTTAATAGATATATTATAAATTCAAACCTATATAAAAATAAATAAATCATTTTTACAAAAGAATCTCAAAATGAATATATCATATACTATATCAATTCATTCAAGATAACATCGTTGCATCTTCACGAAGAAAATTGTGTTGTATTAGAAGTACTATATCAATTTAAACTAATGAATAAATATTTATTTATTTTTTTAAAAAAGTAGTCCTTCAAAAATGAAAATATTTTGGTAGTTTACTCACGGACAGAAGTCAATGTTAAGTGTTATTACTGCTCCATTTATACCGACGGGTGATTCTTGCTCAAAACTTATACACGATTGTTTGTGCTTAGATAAACCCTAGGCCAGAATTAGCGCCGACACCGGTCACAAAAGAATAAACCTCCGCCACTTCCTCCGCCGCATTACATCATTAAAACAATACCTGATAGAACAAACACAACCCCAATTTCGCCGGCACCACCTCAAAATTTCAAACGCACACAAATAAACAAACAATGGCCGGTGGTCGATTCCGCGAGCTGATGAAAAAGTACGGCAAAGTAGCGATTGGTGTTCACCTATCCGTTTCAGCAGCTTCCGTCACCGGTCTCTACGTCGCCATTAGAAACAACGTCGACGTTGAAGCCATCCTTGAGAAGTTCCACTTGGGTGCAGCCTCTTCCGATGAAAATCCTAACCCTAATTCTGATACCGACTCCTCCTCTTTGCCGTTCAAGAATCGCACGGCACAGATTGCGGCTTCCGCCGGCGGTGCGTTTACACTAGCTTTACTATGCAACAAGGCTCTGATCCCTGTTCGGGTTCCAATCACTATAGCACTCACGCCCCCAATTGCGAGGTTCTTGGCGAGGAGGAACATTGTGAAGACTGGTGTATGAAAATGCGTTTTGGTATGTGTTGTATTTCTTGATTGTTATAAGGATTACAATAACGAAGAGTTAGAATTGTATAACATTTTGCCTCGTTGGTTTTTTGTGATTATTGATGACACCTGAAGATGGAATAATGACAAGGGGGTTTTTAATTCGAAAAGTTCTTGGTATATATATGCTTTATGCTTGGTTGTTAGTTTCCTTTGTTGACTGTGACAATTTGGTGGTGAAATTTTGAATTTGATTGGTTTTCCAATTTTTTATGTGATTGGTTGCAGTGTTAAGGTTTTTGTATTTGTGAAAGTTACAGAAGTTTAAGACTGGAAGCATATAACTTGTGCATTGTTCTTGTGGTTCCGGATTAGGTTATATAATGGTGTATAGTAATAAGAGAATTTTGATTTGATGGAGATAGCAAGAAGTGGTATTTTGGTTTTGCAGGGTATAAGCTATTAGATATAGTTGTAGGGTATAAGCAAGAAGTGGTTTCTTGGATTTTAATTTGTCATAGTTTTTGTTGGTTCTTGCTCCTGATTAGAAGTCCGTTTGATATCCTGAAATAGCTGATCCATAGTCTTCTGTTGGCTGATGCAATAGAATTAGAAATGAGTTGATTCCTACACTCAATATAAGTGAGTTCAAAAGATCAGGGGACGCCTAACTTCATATATGCATGCCCTTTGTGTTGAAATGCTGAAAACCAGGTTGCATAATTATACTTCCCAACAGATCAACCTAACCCTTGAGTGAGTGGGGGTTTATTATTATATGCAAAAAAATTCAGGTGAGGCACCATTATAACCTTCTAATAAATAAATTTAAATCGTGCTGGTCAGCTGGTGTACAATAAGAATTGTCTTTTTGACCTGAGTAGAGTTGTCAGATTCTATCGCTAAATAACCTACTTCACTTTTAGAGAATGAAGAAACTACTTCCATAATCTAGATGATCCTCGTTTCAGAAATCTCCTCAAGTTTACTTTGAAGGTATCCATGGTCTTGTTATTCTTTATTCTGAAAACTTAAGTATAGTGGTTTACTCTAGAGATGATCACGTTCATTGGGTTATTGGCTTCATGAGTTATCTGGGTCTAACAAAAGGTATTTTGACATAGCTTTTAATTACTTTGAAAGGGCTAATATAAGATCTGCTACCACTTTCAATTTGATTCAGATTCAATGTTGACAACCCTCCTTGATCCCCAAGAAAAATAATGGCTTAGTTATTCAGGAGAACCACCTGTTATAGCTTTCAGGACAAGTTTGAGTTGATTTTTTTTAGTACGAATAGCTTTATTTGTCATTTGATTGGTGTGAGTAAAATATAAGAGATTGTTGCAGCCATTTCATCAAGGACTTTTCTGATGACTCTAACAAACCCAGCTACACTCAAATTTATTTTGCCTGAGTTCATTCTCTTTTAACCATACACACGATTTAAGAATCCAAGATGGCCTGTCAATGTTCTTTCTTTCAAACCCCTGCTTATTGAAACAGTTGATTTTATCTCTACTGGTCCAGCAAGTTTATCAAAGGCAATTCACATTCACATGTAAGTTTGTTGGACAATTCTCAATTACATTTCCTTCCCTGTCAGCATGATACAACAGGAGAAAAGCAAGCATACGAATGAGCATAAGCTTCAACATTACTTTCATCCAGAGTTTTACTGCTTCCAAGTAGGTAATTTATTGGTAACTCAAGTCTCATTGTAGGCTTTGTTCATCTTTTCAAGTTGATATTTATCTTCAAGTTTATAGCACAGAAGCCTCTAACATTGTGCCATGCACATTGCACTAATAGACAATACTCCTACTCTAGCTTGACCACTTATTACGCCTTTAGAAGCAATATCAATGTTAAATTTTGACTTGCCTAGGAAATTCCACTATGCCTGTTTTACTCAAGAAGGTTCACAAAAGGAGGGATATTACTAACAAGTCACTGAAATAACATGAATGGCTAGTGAAGAAGATTTATACAAGGCTTCTCACGAGCTTATGTTCTCTCTGATACTCTTATTCGTCCCAACTTCAACATTATTACATATTCATGAATTCGTGCAATCTTGATACACATACGGTTGTTACGAGAGTTGTTAGGAATTATGGGTGGAAATAGGCTGGTCTAAGTTAGATTTTGCAAAACATAGTATGTCATACATTGAAAATATTAGGGTCAAGTCTAACCTATTACGAACAAGTTAATATGTCAACGACGTTAAAGTCTATTTTAAATTTTAACATGATATTTTAGAGTATAATATATTATGTTACATTTTATTTTTATTTATGTAGATCAATATGTTTAAATGACATAAAATGTTAGTAAATTTATAATTTAACACAAAATAAAATTTAATATAATAATAGTAATACAAAAATATTTATATTTAATTAAGTAGATTGGTCTAATAAGTTTAAGTGATCTTAGTTTGACATTTTTATCTAAATTGGCTTTTTAAAAAGTCTAGGCTTGACTTATATTAAAAAAAAAAAGGTTGATCAGACCTAAACCCGTTGTAGGCTAGGCTATAAGTCCACGTGGATCGATTTGACTTATTTTTACTCCTATTATAAATATTTGATTCGTCTCAAATGTAGAGTTTGAGCTAGACGTGGTATTAAAACGAAAACAGAATGGAGAACAAAACATATATTATTATTATTATGGTTTAAATATGTTTTTACTCCCTGTAAATATAATTTTTTTGATTTTGATCATCGTAATTTTTTTTTGTTTACATCCCTGTAATATCAAAAAAAAAAATTACTTTTGGTCCTTAACGTTAAGTGGACATTACCAAAAACGTTAACTGACAAATGGAAATAGTTTTTGGTCCATGTAAATATAACACTTTTCAATTTTAGTCCCTGAAATTTTTATTTTTTTGAATTTCATCTCTGCAATATTCAAAAATCTCCTTAAATATAAAATAACATATAAATTGATCTTTATTAATAATAAACTTATGCCAAGTAATGTTTAAAATATTTTCACTTCAATAATTTAAAATTTATTAATCTTCTGTTTTATTTATTTATTATTATCAAATTAATTATATTAGTATAAAATAACTTTAGATTTAAACTTTATAATTTTAACTAAACTCTCCTTTTACGTTTTAGATTTTGTTCATTATAACTTAAAATAAATAAAATATATATTAGGTGATAGATTTATTTTAATCATTATTTTATATTAATATAATTGTAGTTAATATTATATTAATTTTATTTTAATTATAATATTATATAATATAATTAATAAACATATAATATAATATAATTAATTTAATATAATAAATACAACAGCTTCATCATAGGTAACTCTCAGTAATTCAACTGCAGCAGTAATCGTCATGTCTTCAATGACATTAGCAGGAGGAGTGAAGAACTCGACATAACATGGGATGATGAGAAGACCCCTGACATTGTCGAGAGTAATAGTCATCTCACCAAATGGCAGGTGAAATGAGCTGGTCTCTGCGTGCCATATCTCAACAAATGCAGATATTAGATTACCGTCAATCATGTTCAGACTACATCGCTGCAGAGGACGTAGTCCAGATACGGTAATCCAATGGTCAATCTCAGCGGGTAATACAGCTCTAATGTCAATGAATTTGACCTGCTTTTTGCCATTTGAGACCACTTTACGTCTATCCTGTTTAATTACAATAAAAAAAACACACAATAAATTATAATTTAAATAATGAATATAAAATTTAAAATAAAAAATTATACTACAAATATATTAAAATAAATAAATATACTACAAGTATAATATGTGATAAAATAAATAATTAAAATAAATATTATGCTATCAAATAAATATTATGCTAAATATTATGTAATAAATAATTAATATTATGTAATAAATAAATAAATAATAAATAATTAAAATAATAAATAATTATAATAATAAATAATTAAAATAATAAATATTATTTACTAACCTCCCCATTCCAGACTTTCACAGCTATGTGGTCCTCATAATCCTTTAGGACGGATAAATCGTAAGGACCTCCAGAAAATAATGGAGCATCAGGCAGCTGATCCTGTTCATCATCAACATAATCCTGCTGATCCTGTACATCATTAATATAATCATGTTGCTGATGCTGATCCTCTATTTCTTCATTCTTCCTTCTTCGTTTCTCGACTGCAGCTCTCCTATTTGATTGTGTAGGAGGCCGAACTCTAGAATAATCACCGCTGGTTTTTGCTCCTCCCGTCCTCACTGTAAACAATAGAATGAAAAAAATATATCAACTAAAAAAAATAACAAGATATAAAAAAAATAAGACAACCACCGGAAATTTCAGTGAGATTTGAAATTTCCGATACAAAAACTACATACTGAAAATTTCATTTTTGAAATTTCCGGTATTGAAACAAACTGCCGGATTTTTCAAATTTCCGGGTATAACTCTTGGAAATTTCAAAAATGAAATTTCCGGTATGTATTTTGTGTACCAGAAATTTGAAAGAATTTGAAATTTATGGGAAAATCCTTAATACCAAACTCACTTTTTCTGGAAATTTCAGAATGAGTGGTACGAGGAATGGGGGTGTGTTTTACTAAATTTTGAAGGTTATTTAAGTAATTTCGCTCAATTTTTTTTAAAATGAATGGGGGGATACAAAACAAATTGGGGGTACAAAAACTAATTTCATTTTTTTTTAAGTATTAACCTTTTTTTTAAAGAGAATGTAATGTTTTTTAGTCAGACAAAATGATTGAGTTTCGATATAGTTATTTTATTTTATTCTCTTAAAATAGATTGTAAATATTCTTATAATTAACTTGTATAATTGCAATATTTATATTTAAATATGAGCCAATACATTTAATCTAATAATATTAGCATTTATCGGTTAAGATACTGTTACAATACACTTAATTTTAAAAATCTCTAAGTTAATGATATATTTTTTGAATTAAAGCTATTTTGAAAGGTAACTCAGACATCTTCTTACTTAAAATTTTTACTATTATTTTACGTATGACATCATATTATTCGAATGATATTAAGAAATTATATTTATAATTGGTCAAAATTGAAATATTGTAATTATTGGAAAAAGCAGCCAAATAACATTAAAAGTACTTTTATATAATTGTAGTTATGCAAATCAAGCTGATTAAAAATGTTTTAGAAATTAAAAAAATGTGTAAATAATTAAATCATATGAAGTATTTGTATTTCATTCACTGAAGAACAAAACTCTAATGTTTCGTTAGCATAAAATAAATACAAATTGAGACTATTATAGTTGTTTTTATTTACAATTATTATTATTAAACACTTCACTATGTTAATTCTATAATATAATTTTTAAACGAAGCCATTTATTTGTTAAGTTAGTTGGGCACAAACTATACAAGTAGATCCATGCACGCCAGAACCGTGTCTAGTACGGTTTCTCACAAGCCTCTTCATTGATTTCGATTCGGTGGGTGCGGGTGCAGCGAGAGCCAGGTAGACCGTCATCGCCCTCGCCACTCTACCGGTAAAAATGATCGTCTGCGTCGCCGTCGTCGGTCATCAGGTGGATCTCCATCACTTTCCCATCCTGTACTTCAATTTCTCCGTGTTCATCTCTGATTTGAACTTCAACTGACATTTTTTCTGATTTTTCGGTTCGATTTTCGTTGCGGTTTCTCCAATGATCGTAGAACAATCCGCTGTACATACAGAGCTTCACTGAAGCCGATGATGCTCTCAAGCTTCATCACATCGTCCATTGCTCGCTTGATGTGGTCGACGAGCGAGGTGCGTTTTTTCTTTGAAAATTTTGAGATTTCGGAGTTTATTATTTGATTTTGTCTTTGATGCAAATGCGAATTATTGAGATTTTAGGAGCCTTAAGTTTAGAGTTTTGTTTTTTTTTTTTTGGATTTGGGATTTTTTTGTATGCAAGTTTTATGTTTGTGCTATGCATCTGAATCTAATGAAATGTGTTTGTTTGGCAGTGAACAATCCTAAGAAATCTGGACCAATGTTGAATGAGACGTTTCTAGGACTGCTTTATCCTATTGAAAATTACAAAGTGTGAGTGCATATGTTGTCGTGTGAGATTTTTTTATTTGATTTATATTTAATCCAACAATGGAAAGTGGATAATTTTCATTTTTTGTTGGTTAATATCTTTTGCAGTTACGGATATCTGACTAATACAAAGGTCAAATTTATCTTGGTGACCACGGATCTGGATGTTAAAGATGCAGATGTGAGAAATGTGAGCATTGATAAAAGTTGATGGTTTTCATTCATTTTCCTAGTATAATTTCCTTAGACCAGTTTCCTTGTCTTCTTGAATGGAAGTGTTTGACTCATGAAGTAATACTTTTAGCATTGATGCTGAGTTTCTTTTGAAGTAAATCCTTATATGTGGCTGTGTTACTAGTGTATGAGCACTTGTGCAGACCTCCAGTGAAAGAATGGACCAGTCTGTCAGTTAGTTTTGTTATATAATACAATAAATAATTGGTTAGAAAGGGATCAATAGGGTATAAAAAATAGGAGGGAAGTAATAGTGAGAGGTCCATGATTTTGGAGTGAAATTGGGGGAGAGTGTTGGTATCTTGAATACCTAGGGTGCAGAGAATAGAAGTGAGTCAAGTGACTCCATTGTACATTCTTGGCTTTTGAAATTTAATCACATTAGTTAGAGGGCATTCTTTCTGTAATGAAGTTTTTTTTCCTAACGGATCCATTTCTATCATTATGCTACTTCGATTCCAAGATTTGTGGGTAGATGGTTGTTGGATACCTTATGGCAATTTCATATGTCACCGGTCATACATTTTAACTACTATCTGATACCAACTAACTTTATGAAAGGAAGAACCTATCTGTCCCACTCTCACATAGGAAATGCTGATGCTTTTTTAAGCACGAACAGTGAACGGTGACACGATGTTAAATATGGCCGCAACTATTGCCATTGTATTTATTGTGTGTAGAATTTTTGTTTTTGTTAGGCATCTTACAGTTACTAAAGTGAATGTTAAGAATTAGAAAGGGTAGAAGGGGATTAGTAGCCCCAAATATGACTATGAGGGAAATGCAAGGAAGGAAAGGGAGGGAGTAGAGGTAGAATATAAAGCTGCGAGTGAAGAGGTAAGGAAAAATTGGGTGAAGTGCTGCTCTATCTTGTTACCTTCATTTTTCATCTTTTACTAGTACATATCTTTCTCTCCACTGCTACCTCTTCTGATAATAGTAAGCGAAAGATCGATAGTAAATCATTTTCCAGTTAAGAAATTTGGTTCCTTTCAACTTTTAGCTGAAATGATCTCTTTAGTCACTCTTCTGTCAACTTATTTTATGCTGGAAAATTAAATTCATTTATGAAATCAGTTCTGGACTATATCATATGTATATTCCGATATCAAAATCTTAGTCCGCAATGATTGATGTGGCCCCTAAATATCAGTTGTGTTAGTGGCTGCATCTGCAACTTTCCATGATAACAGAGTGAATGAAATCACAGAACTCAGCCGGTGCGGAGCAATATTGTGGCTGTGACAGACATGACAAAACAGCATCCCCTGCTGCAAATCACCAACCCCTATTGTTGTAGTGCAGATTTACTCATCAGAGCTTGTCTTATTTGCTATTAATGCTCTGGTGACGGCGTCAAATCTTTGGTTCTAGGTCACATCTGTGGCTGATCTGTGGTCAGCTGAATGGGTGGCTGAGGTGCCGATAGGTGGGTGATTGTGGCTACCAGAGAGTGTTAGATGGCAGTTGGCTTACTGTTGTGAAGCCAAGAAGTTGCGAGGGAGGGAAAGACAATAGAGGTGAGGGAAAGGGGAGCGTCCATGAATGTGAGGGAGAGAGGATGTCAGACACCGAGAAATGATTTTGGAAATATTGAAGTGGAAACAAATGAGGCTTGTATGGGAAAAATTGGGGAGGGAAAGACATGAATTGTGTAGGAAATGTTTGGAGAGAAAAAAATGCCATTTTATTTATTTACTATAAATCATATAACAAATTGTATAATAATATTGATAGTTTTAATATCCTTTGTGCTAAGTTGTCGATAAATCATGTCGCAACAACTGCAATATGCATCACAACATTCACAATACCTATAATCGCAAGAATTCAAACATGACCACAAATTTAACCTAGTATATGTGATTCAGTATGATATTTTTTAAGTGAGACTCTACATTCCTTGATATAGGGTTATTTTCATAGCTTACCTATGATGCTTTCCACATTGTTTAGGTGTTTCCCTCTTAGAAATACAAAGAGTGGTATGCTCTTTTGTTAATGGTTTTGCCTTGCTTTGTTTCACTTTGAGGAAGATACATAATCCTTTTTCCCAAGCATATGTTTTTTGTTCTAGTCATATCTGTTATTACAAAAATAAAAAAACTTGATGTTTTTGTTTTTTATTTTAACCCAGATGTTTCACTTAAGAATGTGTTATTTTCATGTTTCCCTGGAGTCATTTTCTCCAGTGATGAAATTGTTGCTTTTGTGTTCCTCACATCAGTGGTGCACAATTGAGAGCCCCTGCATGATTTGATTTCTTTCACAAATGTTCCTTAAATTTTTACTGTTTTGTATCAATACCACTGTATTTTGATATCGTTCTTGTTAATTGATGTCTGATGGGTTATACTATTGGAGTTTTGAATACACAAATTCAGTTATGGCCACTAGTGTCTTCCTTTGTCGCATAACTTTGGATGACCTATGAAATATTGTACTGTTTGGTGTTATTTTCCCCATGCTAACTTCTGTTATACAGTTTTTCAGGAGATTCCATTCTGCATATGTGGATGCGGTTTCAAACCCATTTCATGTTCCAGGTAAAAAGATAACATCCAGAACATTTGCAGAAAGAGTGAGCACAATTGTCAAGTCATTTGGTTTTAGTTCAGTCGCGTGAACATCTAATATTGGTGTTAGTCTGATCCTTTGTCGATATCTGGTTCAAGACTTCTTTATATTGTTTTTTCCTTGTAACTTTAGTTTTCCTTAGGAATTGATTTTCGCCAGGTAACTTTATGTTCATTGTTCAATATATATCATATTCAAAATGAATCATCACATTTGTTTTTATATTTTGCCTTTAAATTTACTGATACATGAAGGTAAATTTTTTATGAAGTTAGTTCTTATACTAAGTGGCCAATTAGGAAATTGATTGAATACCAAATTCAAATGCATAAGCAATAACTAGATTTTACTTGTTCCTTGCAATCTTTATCACTATTCGCGTACCACACGATATTATCTTACTATGCATACTGGGAATTTTAAAACTCTGCATGTTTAGTGGGGCAATTTTACTCTGTCAAACTAAATAGCCATTCTAATTCAGCCATAACCTTATTTACAACTATAGAGGACTAATATGTAAATTTATTAAAATAATATAGTTTAGATATTCCCAAGTAGATTCCTGGTCAAAGCAAATCTTGTGTGATCTAATTGTAACATTTATTCTTTTTACAAGTGAAACATCCATCAGTATTATCTACAAATATACGAGGTTTATAAAATATGGATGGCAAAAATAGAGCAATTTACTTTTAAATGTTAAAATAAGAAATAATTTCAACCATTGGACACCATCCCTTTACCCAAAAAAATCTCAATAAAAAAGAAAATGAAATAATTCAATCATTGATTTGAAATCTGATGATCAATATTTTATCAACAATTGAAATTATTTCTCTAAGTGTGACATATTTTATCAACTATTGAAATTATTTCTCTAAGTGTGACTGGTTTAGGAGAAACACGGAAGAGAGACTTCAAGTAGCAAAGTCAATCACAAGAAAGAGGAGTTTGAATTGTGATTCTTTTAAAATTTTGATTCTTGTGCTTAATTTAAATTAACTCAAAATCAATCTTGGTTGAAACAGAATGTTTTGGATATGTTAGAAGTAAATAAAACAAATTTAGTGTATAATGAAGTGTGATTTGTGTGTACAAATAATTAAAGATAAGGGATAGAAAGATCACACACAAAAAGTATACTGGTTTACTCAACTCGGGCTAGTTCAGTACTCAGAGCCGTGAGATTTTCACTATGTGCTTCAGAACCAGAATGTTCTTCTTCACACATTTTCTCTTGATCACACCTTGACTAATTGCAATCGTCACATTTCAACCTAGAAAGATTTTTCAATCACCTTTCAGCCTTGAAAAGATTTTTACAAACACACTCAATCTAATATAAAAGATAGACTTGAGTTACAAATGATGTGTATGATAAAAGTGTTTGGGATCTTGAAACTTCTCAACACTTGTTTGAGATAAATAAAGGCTAATTCAGTAAATGATGATCCACAAATATAGTGAAGAGAGTTGGAGTTTGCTTAAAGAGTTTTTGACTTGTTATTACTTGAACAAGTGTTGGTAGATTTGTTAATTGAATTATTGCCTTCATCTTCCAATTGATCTTCAATTTATAGATGATAAAAGACCTTGAATATTCAGTTTAAAATGAATATAGTCGTTGGACACACTTCCCAAGTGTTTGATCTATTTTAAAGAAATAAAACACATGTTTATATTATTGTCCATAACGTTCTTGACAAATGAAGAACATTCTTGTTTTTCGGTCTAATGGAAAACGTGAATGAGTGAGTGAATCAGATGTGAAATGTCAATTGGTACTATTTTAAATTAGAATTATGCAGAACTTTATGCATAATAATGTAAGTACAGTGTACTTGTGTTCTTGCTCATAACTCATCAATTTGGAGATTGATCTGGTCATCAATCTGAAGGTTGTTTTCCTCCTTTGGGCATTCAGCTCGAGTTTTGGGTCTCACCATTAATTTAAGCAGTCTTGATACTCTTTAAATTGTGGTTTGGACTATGGAAAATGATTTGTTTTAATTCTATCTTTAAAATAGAATAACCAAAATGTTTTTTATAAAATCAGAACGTTCTTGGTTTTGTGTTGTATGGAAAACGTGGATGAGTGATTTAGTAGTTGTCTAGTGTCAGTCATTTGTCACAGAAGCATGATGTATTTTCTGTAAAAATGTGCAGCAACAGTGTCCTTGTTGTTCTAGTTCATCATTCTAGAGATTGATCTTGATGTCGTTTGCTTCTTTGGTCATTTAGCTAGACTTCTTGATCTTGATGTCGTTTACTTCTGCCCATAAATGAAATAACCATAATGATTTTGATAATAAACCAGAATGATATTAGTTTTTCCATACTTCTTTTTTTAATAAACCATAATGATATTCGTTTTTTCAGACTTCTGTTTTTAATAAACCAGAATGATCTTCATTTTTCTAAACTTTTGTTTCTAATAAATCAGAACGATCATTTTGATAAACTGGAATGATCTTGTTATAAACCAGAATGATATTGTCATCAATTTACAATTTAGTTAAAACATAATTTGCTTTGATGTATAACATGGTGTGATCATTGATTGTTGTATGAATGTATTTGATCACCTTCTTCATGAAGATGCTATCTTGAAGATGTAATAATCATTCTCTTGAATGATTGATATATGATATATTCTTTTTGAGATTATTTTATTATTGAGTAGATACTTATGCACTTTGATGATGTGAATGACTTTTTGCTTGTTCACTTATGCAATTCATGTTCCTTAAATAAAACTCAAGTGCAATCATTAGTAGATTATCATTCATAAAACTTAATCATTTATTTCATAAGGTTTGTTGTCATTAAAATATACATTAGAAAAGTTTTTACCTCAACAAGACTGAGGTGAGAGAGAAGTAGGAAAGAGCTATTCTCTTGATTGGTTTGAAAGAGAGAGAAAAGAGAAAAAAAGAAGTGTGTTAACACTATTTTTTACATTCTTTTCAAAAATAGAGAA
This sequence comes from Cicer chorassanicum, assembly GCA_037974735.1. Taxonomy (NCBI): domain Eukaryota; kingdom Viridiplantae; phylum Streptophyta; class Magnoliopsida; order Fabales; family Fabaceae; genus Cicer; species Cicer chorassanicum. The sequence continues at coordinate 1,613,819 of JBBPBP010000003.1, forward strand.
GAAAGAGACAAGAAATGCACTTTTGTCACTAATTTTTTTATTTATGTCCTTACATTTTTTCAATTAAATGTTATTTTTAAGAATATTTTTGTACTTTAAAAATAATCAACATTTCTCTTCTCTATTTCTCTTATAACAAAAAATAATTCAAATCTTCTTTATTTTTCAAACCTTTATCTTTTCTCATATTCTCTCTTACCTATTTCTCTCTTAACACTTTATCCCAAAATTAATGTAATATATCTGATTTTTTTATTTATAAAAGACAGTTAAATCAACAAAATTAATGCATATTTAAATATATCAACTTTTGATATATTGAATTGATAAAAATTGAAGTATTTATCAATTTTATTGACTCAAGCGTATCTAATAAAAAGATATGAGAATAAGTCCACTGCATACACCTTAATGAAAACATATTCCTAAAACCTATTTGAATCAATTTTCAATTTGGATATATAATTGGATTCATTGCACATTTGCTCATCCATTGCGTATCCCAAGGAATGTACCACTAGTATCATGCCAAAGACATCGAATTAGACCATTCACAAGTCATAGGAAGCATCTAAAGAGCTAACAACTGTTTGACCAATCGAACAAACGGTAATAACTACCGTCCTTCTCAATCACATGTAATATGGACACCAAAATGTAGCTTTCGGTGAAGTTTTAAAACCATTTCTTCACAAATATCAGTTGTTGGATTGTTTGAATTATTGGATTGTCTAATTTTGCATTTGTTTATTACTTTATCGGTCTCATTTTAATTGTCTAATTTGAGTTGTGTTTAGTTCTTAAAACAATAATTAGATTTATTGATTTTAATGATAACATAAATTATATTTATTCTAATATTTTTATTAATTGTGATTATTTGAGAAATTTGATAAGTTGAAATACAATAAATAATAATATATATTAATAGAAAAAAAAAATAATATTGTATTAGTATTGTAAAATATCAAATAATTTAAGACAAAGAAAAATAATAAATACAACTTTTAAAATGAGTTGGATGGAATACCTCTATACAATTCAATATATTGTATACATAATATAGGTCATGTTTGAGATCTACTACTAAAGCAAGAGTTGCATGGTGCACATCTAATATTTAGATTTATTTATTTACACATATAAGTGAATTTTAATACATTATTTTTTTCTTACTTCTATTCTCATTCATCTCCGTCAAAGTACATATCTAAAAACGAAGTTGAAATACCGATAAAAATTAAAGATATAAAAAGTAAATTTGGTTATCAAATTTGGTGTATCGAACACTTAACGAAAAAAAGAGATATAATTTTTTTTCTTCACATTTATCGATAAAAAAGTAGAGAGATTTTTTTCTATCTATTTATATCTCTTATAAAGTTCAACTCTATTTATTTTTAATGTGAGAGTTAATATTTTTTTTTCAATAACTCTTTCATGATCAAAGATCAAC
>JBBPBP010000003.1:1625587-1636397 GCA_037974735.1 Cicer chorassanicum
TTTTTGGCGTGTAGACGTTCTCAAATAAAATAATTTTTATAAATCAATAGTAATGTTTATATCAGATGTGTTTGGAAAGACAATAAAAGCTTTTAGTAATTTAAAAAAATGTTCATATGTATACTATTTTTTAGTTTAATTTTCATAATTTTTTTATATAATAAATTATGATTAATTATGTGAATTATTTTATATTATTAATAATTTAATAATTGTAATTGATTAACGGTGTAAATTTTTTTACAATAATTATTTCAAAATAATTGTCGTTTTTAGTTTCCAAAGTAATTTTAATTTTTTGTACCAATTCTATCATGTAATTAATACTATATGCATTACTCTTAATTTATTGTTATTTCACTTTATATTTATGATAATTGAAATCAACAAAGATTTTTTTGTCTATCGATGCAGATGAGATACAAAAAACTCACACAGTCGAGAGATTTTAGTTCGAACTCCGAACATGATTTTCAACTTAACCATCTTAATATTCGCTAGTTCATCTAGTAGAATCAACAATGATTTATAAAGATAATTTGTTCATTTTTTTTTGGAAAAAAAACATTATTTTCAAATAATAAATATAAAAAGATAACATTTTTTGTTGTTGGAGAGTATAAAAATAACATTTTAAAAATATTGTTTCAGTAAAATAACATTAAATAGTACTACTATTGTGAAAGAAAAAAAATACTATTAGTAAGATATTTGTGACAAATAATTGCTATTTCCTTGATAGTTCCTGCATTTGTTTGGTCCATCTCTTAGATCTGTCACAACGCCATCATCAACCTCTCTCTCTCTCTCTCTCTGTTCCTCTTCAGATCAAACAAACACACACAGGTACGCTCTTCAGATCAATTATCATCAAACACACTCTCATCATTCAAAATTCACAATCACTCTAACTTTTGTTCCCAAGTTTTGTGCTTGATTCACCATTCCCCTAATTCTTAGTGTCTGTTTAACGTTTTTCACTCTTTGTGAAGGGTTCTTTCTTCAACTTCCACAAATGGGTGTGGCTCAAAACATTCATGATGAAGAGGGTACCTTGGAGATTGGAATGGGTCAGTAATTCCTTTACCCTTTACTCATTTTTCTTAGTTTTTTCTATTGTGGTTATAGATATATGCATCAATGTTTGATTAAACCAAAAAACCCATCAAAAGGAACAGTTTTTAAGGGTTATTGGATTGATTAATTTTTAAAATGTTGATAACTTGTTGAATTGTCTGTTTATAATGCTGCAGAATACAGAACTGTTTCTGGGGTTGCTGGACCATTGGTTATTCTTGAAAAAGTTAAGGTAATGACTCATGATCATATATTTATTACTCTTGTCTCTTTGATATGCTTGCTGCATATTCTAGAATTTTGAAGTTTTTTCAATGATGAGGATTGTTTATTTTGTAATGATTGATTGAATCAGGGACCTAAGTATCAAGAGATTGTTAATATTCGGTTAGGGGATGGAACTACTAGGCGTGGACAAGTTCTAGAAGTTGATGGTGAAAAAGCTGTTGTTCAGGTGAGTGAGTGGTTGGTGAATCTATAATCATATGTAGTTGGATATATCATGAGGATATATTCGCGCTTATCTTCGACATACGTGTTGTTTCTCGGATTTTATGAGTTGATAAGAAAAAGTTTGTAATGTTGTTTTTACTTTGTTTATGTTGTTGTATTGACTCTAATAGCAAATAATTGTCTGTTTAATTCTTTCATCTGCTGCTACTATCACAAGAAATGGGCTTATGCTAATTTAGCTTTTTTGTACCATTGCATAGGTCTTTGAAGGCACATCTGGGATTGACAATAAATTCACAACTGTGCAATTTACTGGAGAGGTATAAATTGCTTGTTTCTTTTACCATTGTATGCTTTATTTCATAATTAAATGTAACATTATGCATGTGAATTATCTTGTGAATATTTTGCTTATGTATCTTCTGAAATGGGTCAGATTTTAATAACATGTTCACTTTTACTATAGGAGCTATATATTGGTAGTGGTTAACATAAAATTGGGTGAATTGGTAGCTTGTCTTTTAATATTCTGTCGTCTAAATTATAATAGTGAGTAAATTAGAAAAATAACAATCCCACAAGCACGTCTAAATTATTGTTGAAAAAACAGAGGCAGGGTGGCTTCTTTAGTATCATTAAGAAATATGTTGCTTCTCAAGTAACTTATTGAATGATAAATTTTATATTATGTTGTTTTTGGAGTGGTAACTTATAGAAGGGACTTCGGTTGTATAATATATTACTTTTGGAAAACCTGGTAATTAAGAAAATCAACTTCCAATACCAAAATAAAGGAAGAATAGCGGTTTGCCAAAATTGTGCCACTCATAAGGTTTGGCTTATAAGAACTAATTCAATATTAAGTTTGTTCTAGTAGGGTTAGTTTCTTAAGTTTTATCCTTGCCAATTTGATTGATTGTATGTTTGGAAAGTAAGATTTCCACAGTACCTCTACAATAAATATTACCTTCAAAGTCACCGTACATCAGGCCATTCTTACCGCGATTCCAAACAGGCTGTAGCTTAATATGATTACTTTATCTCCTCGTACCAATTTATCCTTGAGTATTGATGATTGAATTCTTTTCCATTTTGATCCCTTGACTTGCTGTCAATAAGTTCAACTGTTGACACATTTTTTCTGTCTTATTACATTTGCAGGTGTTAAAAACTCCTGTATCACTGGACATGCTTGGTCGCATCTTTAACGGTTCGGGAAAACCAATTGATAATGGTCCACCAATATTACCTGAGGCTTATTTGGACATATCAGGTATATAATTTCTTCCAGGGAGGTCTAAATCTGCAGGTTTATTTTTTGTCTTATTATAATATTTTCCCAACAATTCAGGTAGTTCCATCAACCCTAGCGAGAGAACCTATCCAGAAGAGATGATACAGACAGGAATATCTACGATCGATGTCATGAATTCTATTGCTAGAGGTCAAAAGATCCCTCTATTCTCAGCTGCTGGTCTCCCCCATAATGAAATTGCTGCTCAGATATGTCGCCAGGCTGGCTTAGTCAAGCGACTAGAGAAAACTGATAATCTTCTTGAGGTATTGTGGATGTGTTAAAGTAAATTTACTCTAATATGTTACATGCTCCTGAAGTATGAGTTTCGGACAATGTTACTTGTGTTCCATATCTTCCACATTTTTTGTGTTTATATTGCTTTTACACTTGGTAAGACGAAGGTGGTTTTTCTGACAAAGCAATATATACAGGGTGGAGAAGAGGACAATTTTGCTATTGTGTTTGCAGCCATGGGAGTTAACATGGAGACTGCACAATTTTTCAAACGTGACTTTGAAGAGAATGGCTCTATGGAGAGAGTGACCCTTTTCCTTAATCTGGTAATCTTTAGAATCAGTATGCAAGTGTTCTATTATTCTAATTTGTTTCTTGTTTTTTTTTTTGCCTTCCCATTATGTTTTGGTCCCTGTATTTTAATCCCACATATTTACATAGTTGTAATCGAACAAAATTAATTTTTTGCCGCGATAAACTCAGCCACTATGTAAAATTTTGAACAAGAAATTTTTTAGGAAGTACCAATTGGTGGATGTGTCATGTTACAGTTGTTTTTAAGGATAATCATATTGTAATTTTTTGAATTTTGATTTCTTGACGTGCATGGAGGAACTGATCCTTATGATGCTTGTTCTCTTGCTGCTATGATATATTGCAGGCAAATGATCCTACAATTGAGCGTATCATCACTCCTCGTATTGCTCTTACTACTGCTGAATATTTGGCATATGAATGCGGCAAGCATGTTCTTGTGATACTCACAGATATGAGTTCTTATGCTGATGCTCTTCGTGAGGTAATATACTTTCAACTATGATTTTTAGAAGGAAGCTAAAGATACTTTTAAGTATTTCTCAAACAATTTGATTGTCAATGAGACTAATGATGACTTCTGGATCCTGTAGGTATCTGCTGCCCGAGAAGAAGTGCCAGGTAGACGTGGGTATCCTGGTTACATGTATACAGATCTTGCAACAATATATGAACGTGCTGGAAGAATCGAGGGACGAAAAGGCTCTATTACGCAAATTCCAATTCTAACCATGCCTAACGATGGTGATGAAATATTATTAAACGTTGTCAACTCTGTTGCGTAAGGCACTCTTAATTATGACTCATTATCTTTATCAAACATCTTCTATACAGATATTACGCATCCGACTCCTGATCTTACTGGATATATCACTGAGGGGCAGATATATATTGACAGGCAGCTGCATAACAGACAGGTCAGTTATATTGCAGGTTTTGGCTGTTATATTGTACACAACTTCACTTTCCATGTTTGGTACTGAATAATGAACAACAGATATTTTTTTTTCTTTTCTGAATACATCCTAATATCTATTACATGATGTGGTATTAACTATAAGTTGTTAAACTGTTTTATCGTTTTTGATTGCAAGTTATTATTTTCTACATGAAAGCTTGGTTTTCCCCAACTTGTAAATTTTCCTATTATCCTTTAGTGGCCTTAGCAAGTATTTTGAAATGGTTTAGTGTAATATTTTGGTACATACATTAAGATTAAAATGGAAGGTTGTGGTTTGTACGTTATCTGTTGACCACTAGAGATGTGTATCATGTTCATTCTTGCATAAAATAAAATAGGCCTTTCATTTTCTTGATCGACTCTGTTCTTGATGTACATGGTGATTTTGCTTACAAAATTTCGGGCCGAAACTAAACACACTTTTCCTCTTTTTTTCTTTTTTGAACAGATATATCCACCAATCAATGTCCTTCCATCGCTGTCTCGATTAATGAAGGTGAGGTTAATCTTGTCCGTTTGATGTCACAAGATGCCATCAACTGATAATTTCTTTATAACTTCGTTGACTCTTGGACGAGTGAGGGGTCCTTACACTTGATTCCGTCCAACAATCACCCTTTAATCCAACTGAAATTTGTCAAAATTATGGCCTTTTTCTAGCTAAAGTAACATCACTCTCTTCAACTAAAAATTAGATTACGAGGTTTTTCTAGTAATGCATCATGGTTGCATCTGCAGAGTGCCATTGGGGAGGGAATGACACGAAGGGATCACGCTGATGTGTCCAACCAGGTCTTACTTTTTATGTATATTTTTTTCTCTTTATCATTGCTAATTTTCTGTTTATAAACTATGTCTCATTGGTGTCATTATGTTTTCCCCCAGCTCTATGCAAATTATGCCATTGGAAAGGATGTCCAGGCAATGAAAGCAGTGGTCGGAGAAGAGGCACTTTCGTCTGAGGATCTGGTCTCTAATATTTTCCTTTTAAGTATATTTTTGTTTATTATTGTCCTTGAAGTGATGTTATTAATTAAGTTCCTAAGTTATTTTCAATTAACAGCTGTATCTGGAATTTCTGGACAAGTTTGAGAGGAAATTTGTCGCGCAAGGAGCTTATGATACCCGCAACATCTTCCAGTCTCTAGATCTTGCATGGACATTGCTTCGGATTTTCCCTCGCGAGCTTCTTCATCGTATACCAGCAAAGACTCTCGATCAGTACTACAACCGAGATGCCGGCAACTGATGATTTATACATTAGGGTAATATACCTTAGTCACATGCTCAATCAGCTTATAATGATCATGGCTATTGATTCATTTCTTCTGTTTCGCAACCAACAGTTCTTATTTCTTCTATTCAGCACATATGTTACATATAATAAAGGTTTTGAGTGCCTCATATTTTGATTTCTTCATTTAGTCAGAGTGAAGACCCCATAGATGTTTTATTTCCTGTGCCAAATTTTTCTTGGGGTAGTGAGAATATTGGTTACTATCAATTTGTGGAATATTCAGTGCAGTTAGGAGTTTTTATAATTTACCTTGTAATTTGATTATTGAGCATATTATAATCAGGAAAGTTTTCTGTTGGTCACTTTGTTAATTTTGACATTTTTTTGCAGAGTTGTCAAATAGTGTTTATAGCGGCGCTATAGCATAGCGAAATTTTAACAAACTATATAATTTTACGATACACAATGTAGTACAAAGTTTTGTCAACTAGCATACTATAACACTAGTTTAGCGGATTTTGACCAAACTGTTATTTTCCGCGAAACACAACTTTTTGTATGATTATAAAGTGAAAAGAGCTAGAAATATTTGAGGAATATATGTGCATTTATCATTAGAAATTGTCTTTATGAAAATATTTAAAAGCTGCATTTGTATCTCACCAACAAATTGACCTTTAGATGCCACATGCCAAATTCACTACCCCTATTTTTTGTCTCAACCTCTTCTTTGACAACCACACCAAATTGGTGATGCACTGGTTGTTAGGTGTTTAGCAATGTCCTTCTCTATGGTACAATAAACTATCATACCTCTTCCACTATGAACACGTGTGTTCAGATTGAAAAAGTAAAATTTTCAGATAATTTATTAATTTTGAATGAATTGAGTTCTTTGGTGACTAAAACTAATTTTGAATGAATTGAGTTTGTGAAATTAATTTTAGCTAACAGTGAGTTGAATGTAAAATGATTTATGTTTGGATATATTCAGAGTAAAAATGAGTTCAACAATAACTTTCAGCATAAAAATCATGTTTAAATTGAAAAGTTATAAATTGTAATTTCAAATTAGAATCTATTATAAAGGCAAAATTAATTTTTTTCGATAGCATCCAAACATGCTAAAATTGATTTTGCACCTCAAATTCATTTTGGCTCCACTAAAAGTGAAACCTTGCACCTCTAAAATTCATTTTGACTCCACTAAAAGTGAAACCAAATCAAATTATTTCTTAAAGGTAATTTAAAATAAATTTTTGTTGAAATCGGATTTTAGGGTTTCTTTTCAGACTCAATTTTCCAAAAACGGAAATAAAAAGGTAACAACAATATTTGTATTTTATTAATACTTGGATTTTATTTATGCTTACTCGAGCATAAATGTTTTTCATTCACCTTTTTAGTACTGTTTAATTTTATTAATTTTTCATCTTTGTGATGGCATAACTTTAGAATGGGGCAAAATCAAACATGGAACTGATCTGCATATGTATTAAGTTATATATGGACTTGATCATTTTTTACTATTTTCATGAAAAATAAAATAATTTAAAACAAAAGTCGCATATTAAGTTAACAAAAATATAACACCATTTGTTTCATTTATTTAAAACAGCAAAAAGATTATACACCAAAATGAAAAGAAGAAAGAGTCCAAGAGCCACTCCAACCACATACAATCTCCATATCCATTTAGCAACAAAACTAAGGTTAACCATGCACAGATCTACTCAATAAAGCTTCAAAAATTTTTAAATCATTATTTTTTAAATATACCAAAATATCATCAATATTTTTTTTTTATGAACTAAGATTATTTTAAAAGAAAAACAAAGTCAACAAAACTATACTAAGGTGATACAATTAATATATAACAATATTTTCAGAGAAATATAGATTCCTATGCCGGCTAATAAGGCTATTATATATTATATATATTGGATAGAGATTGTGTCCTGTGCCTACTATAAATAATAAAACTTAATAATTTCAGATCCAATTAAAATAAGTTAATGAAACTACTTGCAGTTGCATTTAAATTTCCCAAAGAATAATATAAAAATTGTTCAACCTTGGTCATTGTATATGTTTTTGCCAGCTGGTGAATGAATACAAATGACAAGGGCATCTAGGGAAAGAATTCAACCCTAGCATATTATAAAAGAAGAGATGTTAATTATTTCGAGTCAAAACCTCTTGAAATAAATCATAAGACTCTTATAAAATTATCAAAACAAAAAAAATAAAAATATATTAATTTCTTGTTTTAACAATTGGATGATATAGCTTGTGGTCAACAAAGCCTCGTACAATTGCGTGTTTTAGTTTATTGATCTATGAAATAAAGAAAGCAATTAAAACCACTAATTTTTTTAAAGTAATTGTTCAACATGTGCAAGAATTACTTATTAGTTAAGGGTTGAAATATTTTATGTTTTCTCTTTATCGAAAGGTAACCTAGGTTTCCTAAATAACCATCTTAACCTACCTCTCTCTCTCTCTTTCTCTCTCTCTCTTTCTCTCTCTTTCACCCACCCACACATCCTCCAAAGATATAGACACAAAATTTTAACATCATCCTTTTATTTTTTTAATATTTTGTTGGATATTTTTTTTCTTCCAGTTATATTTAAATAGATTATACGAACTCAATTCATATATTTAATGTGAATTTAATTTACTACATTTATAAATTTAGTTTTACATTAATTTAATTTATTTAAATATCTATATTTGAGTGTAATTAAAAAAAACTAGGGTATAACTAGTAAAAATGATATTTTATAGTACATGATTAATTAATATGGTTTTGAAAGAAATTAATAAAAAGACTTACATAGTTTAATCCCACCATTAATATTATATTCTTATGTATACTTTCTTGGTTGTGAGAATGGGTGCAAGTTTTCCTACTTTATTTGTCTCTCTCTTTCCTCTTCCAACCTCATCCCATTCCATTTTCTCAGCAGTACTCAATTGATCCCTTTGTTTTTCTATTCGTTTTGAGGTTTGAATCATTGGACACTCCTAAATCTAATACTTGTTTTATTTATTTTTTGTTTAAATATTTTTTATTATTCCTGTATACTTACATATAATTTAATTGTTCATTACTATTCTAAAATTTCTTTCTTATTTAATTACTATAATAATTTTCTTGCTTTCTTTTTTGTTTACACTTCTTTTAGAACTTTGTGTGTATATGGCCGGCATAGACTTGGGTTCAGCATCACAACACTTTGTTCATCGTCTTCAACGCCCTGACCTTGAAGTTCATGATGAGAGTCAAGACCAAGATCATGGAAATAACAACCATGAAGGTCTTGACCTAGTTTCACCAAATCAAGGTCTCGGCGACGTCGTCGGTCGCAGACCAAGGGGAAGACCTCCAGGCTCAAAGAACAAACCTAAACCACCTGTGATCATCACAAGAGAGAGTGCAAACACACTTAGGGCTCACATCCTTGAAGTTAGTAGTGGTTGTGATGTGTTTGACTCTGTGGCTACCTATGCAAGGAAGCGTCAAAGAGGGATCTGTGTCCTCAGTGGTAGTGGAACAGTCACTAACGTGATCCTACGGCAGCCAGCTGCTGCAGGGTCTGTAGTGACTCTCCACGGAAGATTTGAGATATTATCTTTGTCTGGATCATTTTTACCTCCCCCGGCTCCACCAGGAGCTACAAGTTTGAGTGTGTTCCTCGGGGGAGGTCAAGGTCAAGTTGTGGGAGGAAATGTTGTTGGTCCTTTAGTTGCATCTGGACCGGTTATTGTTATCGCTTCATCTTTCACTAACGTAGCATATGAGAGGTTACCGTTAGACGAAGATGAATCTCTTCAGATGCAACAAGGACAATCTTCTACAGGAGGAGGAGGAGGCGGCGGCGATGGTGTTAATAACTCTTTTCCTGACCCATCTTCAGGGCTTCCATTCTTCAATTTGCCTCTAAATATGCCTCAATTACCTGTTGATGGTTGGGCTGGAAATTCAGGTGGAAGACAATCTTATTGAACTTTAATTAATTGGGGCACAAAGGTGAGTTTAATATTTAAACATATATATTAGTTCCAATTAATATTTAAATTTCCTTTGAATCATTTGTGAGAAGTACTGATTTTCAATTCAAGTCTTGTTAATTCATTTTCTTAATTTTCCTTGGCTAGGTATGTTGTAAGGACTAAGTTAATTTCTAGCTAGGAACAATTGTAAAACATTAATTTCTCTTTGGTTGTTGGAGTTGTTAGATTAAATTCTTGTGATTAACCCTTCAGTTGAATTAATATTCATTAGCTCAATAAACATATCTTTCGATTTATGTTGGATTTTGATTATTTTTTTTTTATAAGCTTTCTCTTACATGTAAAAACGAATCCAAAACAAAGTATTGAAACAACTATATGGATAACTTGATCGTTAAAATAATCTACACACATGTTGATTATTTGTCTTTTTTGTTGGCACTCAAAGAATAAATAAATAAAAGAATCTAAACATTATTGCTTTTGACCTAATGAAGGTTATATCGTCCCTCTCTCTTATAATTAACTCCACCATAAACAAGTGGGAAAAAACTAATTATATTTCTTGATTTCTATTTCCTTAATGAGTTCAATTGGGTTGTCATATTTTTTTTGAAGTCGTCTAATATACATAATTAATTTATATATTAATAATACACACTTTTTCTATATATACATATATATAGCTATTTGAAGCATCTAACTTGATCTCTTTTAAACTACTTATCAATTTTAGATTCGATTCAAATGGAGAAGAGAAATGGGTGGCTGGAAGAACAAATTTACGTGTACAGTGAGAGAGCAAAAGGTTCTAAGTAATTACGTGTGTTACATTACTTTTAGGGCGTTTTCTGTATAGAACTAAGTACATTAGATTCACAAATCCAAATGTTTTGATATATTTGTTATTTACATTAAGTAATTAATAATTACTTTTATAAATTAAAGAGTTATTTATTGACTTTTGTATATTTACATTTTATTTAGTTAAATTTTTTGAAAAAGTGATTTTAATTTTATATTTTCAAAAATGTTTTTTTATGAAAATTTACTTCAAAATAATAGAAGTTATTTCAATTTCATTTGTTACCGATTACAAAAAGTGATTTTGATATTCAATAATTTAGATATTCATTATTAGAGATTCTTATATGATAAAAATCATATTTTTTTTAAAAATATATCGGAAAAATGATTTTTATATAGAACTTCTCAA
>JBBPBP010000003.1:1646972-1663840 GCA_037974735.1 Cicer chorassanicum
CTCTTTTTAATAATAATTTTAGAGTGAAAACCACTCGTATTTTATTTTAATATTTTTAAATATGTATACAAACAATCACTCATATTTTTTTTTAATCATATATTTTAGAGTGAAAATGATCACTTATTTTATTACAAAGTTTTCAATTATTTCTATATAATTTATTCTTTTATTAATCAACATTATTCTTATAAATTAAGAAACTTACAAATATTAAACTTTTTTGTAATAGATTAATACATTTATATACTATAAATATCACCTTTAAACTTTTTAAAAGATTTATATTAAATTGTTTTACAAATTACATCCGCGCAGCGTACATGTTATATTTTAGTTTATTATCGTTACTAGATTTTTTTGTAAGTTTATTACCAATTTAAGTATAAATTTGTTATCCTTAATTTTCTTCCGTAAAATTTAGTGGAGGAAATATGATCACAATCCACCCTTTTCTTAGTTGTTTTATAACTGTCCCCCTTTTTTTTTTTTACGGATTTAATTTAACAGGCCCTTTTCTATATTGTTAAATTATTATTATTTTAACTATTATGAGATTTTTCCTAAAAAGTCAATTATAAGATTAGTTGTTTCCCTTTTCCTTTGAAATAATAAATTATTTTGCATTTCTACGATGACAACTTTTTTTGACGCACCATAATAACAAACTATTGTGATATTATACCATATATTTATAAACAAATAAAGAAACCTATAAATAATTACTTAAGAGTAATTTTTCCTTAAAATTAATAGCCAACAAAGTGTATAAATATTCTAATATCATCCTGATAAAAAAAAGGTGGTTTTAACAATGTATGCACTGGCAAGTTACAAATTTTTTACTCATACATTTAATTATTGAGTTTGCAAATATTTTGACAACATTTTAGAAAATAATTTACTATATAGGATTTAATTCATATATGTTGTTATTGTAATTTTTTTTATATTATAAGTCAATTACAATTGTTAAATCATTAAAAATATATAATTTTTACCATAATTACGTTTAAAATCATCTGTTATATAAAAAAGGTTGATAATTGTCCATCATATAAGTTGGCACATCTTCCCCTGGTTTCACAAAAAGAGTAAAAGAGAGATGGAGAAAAAAACAGTGCATTGTTTGGTGTTGTCATATCCAGCACAAGGTCACATTAATCCAATGCTTCAATTCTCTAAGCTTTTGCAACATGAAGGGGTAAAAGTGACATTAGTCACCACCTTTTACTACCGCAAAAGCTTGCAAAGTATACCATCTTCAATTGCAATCGAAACTATTTCAGATGGTTTTGATAATGGTGGAGTTGAAGAAGCAGGTGGATCATACACAACATATTTGGATCAATTTTGGAAAATAGGACCAAAAACTCTAGCCGAACTTATTGAAAAATTCAATAAATTAGGTGACACAGTTGATTGTGTTATTTATAATTCATTTTTTCCTTGGGCTCTTGATGTTGCTAAGAGATTTGGGATTATTGGTGTTGCTTTTCTCACTCAAAATATGTCTGTGAATAGTATTTACTATAATGTTCACATAGGAAAGTTGAAAGTTCCCCTCATAGAACAAAATGAGATTTCACTTCCTTTGTTGCCTAGACTTGAAATTGGGGATATGCCTTCATTTTTCTTAACAAATGGAGATAATCAAGTTTTGCTTGATTTGTTGGTGGGTCAATTCTCTAATATTCATAAAGCTGATTGGATTCTATGCAATTCATTGTATGAGATAGAAAAAGAGGTATATTTTTTTTCTTCCCTTCAATACTATTTTTTTAATGTTTAGATTGATTTTGGGATCAACATACTTACAATAAATCACCCAATTTTTGCTAAAATCATACTTCAAAATTTCAAACAAAATTACGGTCTCATATGATATTAGTAAAATTATCAATAATTCAAACATACATTTAATCTTTGAAATACAACTGCTCTCAAATTAAAGTGGTCTAGACAATATATAACCATTTTTCAACAAATAGTTAGCTATTCAATTTGGATGCATGTAAAAACTATTTTTTGGTATGACAAACCGATTCAAGGATGTAGATTATCTATATTCTCTTTAGGCTATTTTTTTAGATCAGTTAATCTTAAACGTATATAAAAATGATGAGTAATTTCAAAAATAAATGAAAATTTATTTCGCAAGTCCTTAAACTATAAAATATTCATCTTTTTAGTCTTTAGCATCTTAACGAAAGAGACTACCAGGAACTAGTTTTTATATAGTAGTAATAATTTATTATTTTCATATAGTTAATGACTCATTAAGAGATATAGTAATATCTAAAAAATAAAATTAAGAGTATACACTTATTTGTATCTCTATGAACATAATTTTATTATTATTTTCGGGTCAATCTCCTTATTCATAAAATATTTATTTGTTATTTGTGATATGTATTTGTTGTGATTACAAAATAATTGTAGGTAGCTGATTGGACAATGAAGATTTGGCCCAAATTTAGGTCCATAGGACCATCCATACCATCAATGTTCTTAGACAAACGACTTAAAGATGATGAAGCTTATGGTGCTACACAATTCAAAAGTAATGAAGAATGCATGGAATGGCTAAATGATAAGCCAAAAGGGTCAATTGTTTATGTTTCTTTTGGTAGCATGGGAACACTTGATGAGGAACAAATACAAGAAATAGCTTATGGTTTAAGAGATAGTGGAAGTTACTTCTTGTGGGTTGTTAGAGTTGCTGAAGAGACTAAACTCCCAAAAGATTTTGAAAAAAAGTCAAAGAAAGGCTTAGTAGTGACATGGTGCTCACAACTAAAAGTTTTAGCTCATGAAGCTATAGGTTGTTTTGTAACACATTGTGGTTGGAATTCTACATTGGAATCATTGTGCTTAGGAGTTCCAATTGTTGCTATGCCACAATGGTCAGATCAAAGAACCAATGCAAAGTTTATTGTTGATGTTTGGAAGATGGGAGTTAGAGCTCCAATTGATGAGAAACAATTTGTGAGGAATGATAAATTGAAGGATTGTATATTGGAAATAATGGAGGGTGAGAAAGGCAAAGAGATTAAGAACAATGCCACACAATGGAAGAGTTTGGCTATTGGAGCTTTTGATGAGGAGGGAAGTTCTCAAAAAAGTATTATGGAGTTTGTTACTAGCTTGTTCAATGTGGTGAATGGACTCACAAATTAATTTTTGTTTGATAGTTTTATTATTTAGTCATATTTATTTTCTGAGCTTATAGAATAATTTGAGTACCTTTGCGATCTATTTTATAAAAAATGTTGCTCATTGTTTTCATTTATTTCACTTATATCTTGAAGTCTCAAACACATTATTTTTTCTTCATTTCTATTTCACTTATACCGCTTTTTTTAAGTCATTTATAGCGTTTTTTCAAAAAAATAAGCGTTGTAGTATCTAGCGCTGTAAAAAGATACAACAACGCTTTTTAAAATAAAAAAGCGCTGTAAAATAGGTGGATATATTGTGCGCTTGTTATAAGATAGTGCTTTTGAAAAAACGCTGAAAATCCCTAAGATAGTGCTTTTTAAATCCCTGCAATAGTGCTTCTTATCATGCACCTATTACTGCGCTTTTTTGAAAAAGTGTTGTAATAGGTGTTTACAATAGATGCATTATTATGCACCTATTACATCGCTTTTGCAAAAAAACGATGTAGTAGGTGCATTCAATAGATGCATTATTATGCACCTTTTACAGCGCTTTTTCAAAAAAGTGTTGTAATAGGTGTTTTTTTTCTTTCTTATTTTAGTTTTATTAAAAAGCTCTTTTTTATTTTTTATGACATTTTTTTAGAAAGCGCTGTCTTTTAATTTTTTTTCCAAAATCATTTTCATCCAGAATCAGTTCACAATCAGTTCACACAATCATTTCACAATCAAATTAACTTTATAACTATACATATTTACACAATCAGTTCACAACAAATTACAGCACATAACTATCCCTTGCAGCACAAAACATCTTTCATATTCACAACAAATTACAGCACATAACAAATTACAACATATCAGAATACATATTCATATACATATTCACATATAACTACATATTCACAGCTTTTCAAATGTGCCCTATTCATATAACTACATATTCATATACATATAACTATCAGAACTACAACACAAAACAGAACTACCCCTTGCAGCATGCCATTTCCCAGCAAATCAAATAATCTTCATTTCAATCACATACTGACACCAGTCTTCCTTTATTTCAATTAGATATCTTTTAGAGTATGTTGGACTGGAATTGTCAAAGTAATGTGCGATATAAAAATTCAACATAAATAAGTTAGAATCAAATATATACAAAGTTTATATATGAAAATCAAATAATGAAAATACCGTACCGTTTCTGGGATTATAGTTTGATTCATATCAACAATCTCCTTCATTAATCGCAATATATAGTACCCACAATCGATGTTGTTAGTTTGATGAGGGCACTATAAAATAAAACATATAAGTCAATAAATATTTGTGCATTGATTGTAAATGAAATTTTAAAGGCATATATTTCAAACCTTTATTGGAATTCATGTGATGTTATTTGACTTTTGCTTCGATACTATAGCACCTCTTTGAGCTCGAAAAACTTGTAAAGCACTATCGATACTATAGCACATTATTTATATATATATATATGTAAGAAATAAATGAATATTACTTATGTGTCAAACATAGTCTTTATATCGGAGTGATTGTTGTAATGGTCGTGCAAGGGATCTAAATAGTATATAACTTCAGAGGTCGCATTGATTACAAATAGCACCCAATGTGCCCAACAACAACAAAAATTTGGTTGACAATTTTGTTTACATAACTAATAAATTAAGATCTCATAAATTAAAAAAGATATAAATAAAGAATATATAATTACGTACCCTGAATTATATGGTGCAAAGAACAACTTATCCTTCTCTTTATTTTCTAATAGAATATCTACAACGTATTTTTTTATATTCACTGGATCGACTTTAAACATCAAAATCTTATGCGGAGACAAGAATGAAAATCTATTTGACAATCTGCGCGTGCACACGAACTTCTCATACAAAAACCTTTAATGAAAATTTCAAATTAGATTAATTACTAATAAATTAAATTAATTACCAATAAATGCAATTAAAAGTAATTTTTACCTAATGTATAAGCTGATGACAGTAGCACTTAGCTCCTTATGGTTGAGAAGTTCGTATATGTGCTATTTTTCAAATAGTTCTTCATACTCATATTCGAATATAGCTTTATCCATGCTTGTTATTCGTGAATCGTTGTTGCTGGCCATATTTGTTTTTGTCTGTATGTCAAGACACGACCCATATCGAGCAAGGCATTGATGACTTATTTTAGGAGCAGGAGCAGCAACTGATTTTCCCCGATCTAGTTTTTGAGCAGCAACTGATTTTCCCCGATATAGTTTTTGAGCAGCAACTTTGGCCGCTTTATTACCCTCCAGCTTTTGAAGTTTGCCAACTTTATTACCCTCCCATTTTTGAAGTTTGCCGACTTTATTTTTACCACGAACATCCAGTTGTGGTGCGGCAGCTGGTTTGCTGTGCGGGTGGTTTATTGGATTGAATCTGAAAAAATGAGGTTAATCAGTTTGTTAGTTTATTGAATCTGAAAAAATGACAAACCTTACAGAATAAATGTGACAAACCTTTTTCGGCGATGTGACTGACTCGTTTCTGGGAATCTTCTTATCATTCATTTTAGACTTTGTTTGAATCTAAATAAATGTGAAATTAAAGTTAACAATGGAAAAAAATCAGCAATTAAATATAATCAATCATAATCATATATCGTGCAATTAAATATACATTTCAATTAATTAAACATACCTTATCAAGGGCAACAAGATGTTTGGGCCATGCCACATAACTACCAATTGCTTCGTCCAAATACTTCATATCTGCATCGTTGTCCGATATAGGCAACGGTGCATTTGGTTCTAAAGCAACAACTGGTGATACTTTGACATGGCCCGTTGGGATCGGTGTGTTGTGCAATACTTCTCCCAAAGTATTGTACAATGTTCCTTTTCTGACTTTGCGATGAGTAGGGGAGGATAAGTACAGCTTGCAAGGAGTGACACCCTAAATCAATAGTTAATACATAAGTATGTGAAACAATTAGGTTGAATGAATTTCTTATTTTATTAAGTAATTAATTACCTCGGGAAGACTTTTGAGACCAATGTTGCAACTCGCGTTTTCAGTCTCCATTTGAGTTTCACGTTGGAGTTGATCCGAAAGTTGCTTGTCTTTATTCGTCTTCACCAAGAGTGCCACTTGCTCTGTTAAGACTTTGAGTTTCTCTAATACTTCCTCATTAGATGGATTTTTGCGTTTCTCTTTTAAAAAATAGCTTCTAGGAGTTATGCCAAATCATTTCTCCCTCATGCGGCCGGAATATTCAGGAACATTAAACACTTTACCGAGAATATCCCTGCAACTAGCTTTGTTGTCCTCTTGATTTTCCGAACTTTGTTCGAGATTCTCCTAAAATACACGTAGGATTAAAAAGATAAGTTCAATATCATTTTTAAAATACAATATTAAAAAATATTAAAGTGATAAATATACTTACACAAAGTTCTATTACTTTTTGAATATTTTCGTTATCAACAACTCCATCTTTATTTACGCGAGCTTCCTTCCACAAGATATGACGACCCAACGGTTGATCGGATTGGGTGTCTTGTAGCTATTCGTTAAGATCATAAACAAAATATTAATTAGAAACTATAGTTTATAATGTACCACATTATATAAAAGTGATGTTTAATTACTTACAAGTTTTTGCTCTAGACGTGCATATCCCATACGAGATTTTTTGTATGGGTGCGTTGGATTTTTTGCCCTCTTGTGATTTGCCTTACTAATATTCTATATAAAAAAAATAACAATCGTGTAAAAAATTAAAATAGGCTATGAATATGAATAATAAAATACAAATGCTAATAAATTAATCACTTACAACAAACGCGATGTCTGAACGTTTTTCTACAAGTGCGCTCCATTCCTCATTTGATATATAATGTTTATATATTTTTGGAGCTTCCGCATTCATATTTCCGTCACGGTCTCTTAGATCGCAGTTTGAGAGGTGAAATCTAAAACTCCAGTGTATTTTTCCGGCAACTCTCAGCACGTAACTCTTTCTCACCTCGTCAACATCAAAAGCAGTCTGCAAACTAAATAAAGATATAGTTTGAGTAAAGTACTTCAAAGC
Source organism: Cicer chorassanicum (assembly GCA_037974735.1). Classification (NCBI taxonomy): domain Eukaryota; kingdom Viridiplantae; phylum Streptophyta; class Magnoliopsida; order Fabales; family Fabaceae; genus Cicer; species Cicer chorassanicum. The sequence goes on from JBBPBP010000003.1 coordinate 1,654,223, forward strand.
AGTCTATAAAAAATTATAAGTAAAAAAGTGGAGTAAAAAAGTTACTTGTATATCAGTCCACAATACATCTTTTGCATCCTCCAACGCCTTATCTCTCCAATCGTCAATTGTGATGGGGATATTGGCTGACCACTATCATTGAACTGTTGGGGTCAATTGGCTGACCATTATCATTCCATCCCACCTAATAAACTCAGATAGTAAGTACATGCTTTCAAAAAAGATAAAAAATAAACAGCAAACAAAGTATAGTATACCTCAATTTTTATACCAGTACTTCTTGCTTTTATGACATTTTGCATGATGGTTGCACCACATTTGACTTCATTTTCGTAAGTCTTGGTGTTGCCAACTTATTCATTTTGACAATCTAACTCCTTGTTGGTATCCATTTATCTACAACAAGTTCAACATCCAGTTCAGTATAACTTCAACAAGTTCAACATGCAGTAGTCTAAGTACGTAGCAGTATAAGTTCAACATGCATTTTAGTGAAACAAAATATTAATGAATACAATACCTGAAAAGTGCGAATAAATACTTAGGATTACGAGTTCGTAGGGTTCGGTTAGTAACAAAGAAGAACAACGTAGAAATACGAACGAAGAGGAAACGAGCGTAGGGTTACGGGTTCGCAGAAATACGTAATAAGGATTTCTAACAAAGATGGTTCGCAATGAGAAGGAGAATAAAGATGAGGAAGAAACAAGCGTATGGAGTTTACGTAATGAGGGTTAGTAATGAGGAAGAAACAAGCGTAGGGTTCGCAACAAGAAGGAGAATGAAGAGGAAATTGAAGATGAACAAGCGTATGAAGTTTACGTAATGAAGAGGAAACTGAAGAGGTTTACTGTTATATATAAAACCATATTACAACGCTTTTTTGAAAGAGCAATGTAAAAGACCTCCTTATTTTATTTTTTAAAAGCCTATTACAGCGCTTTTTTCAGAAGCCTTTTAAAGCGCTTGTGAAAAAGCGCTGTAAAAGGCCTCATTATTTTATTTTTTTAAAAGTCTTTTACAGTGCTTTTCCACAAAGCGCTTTAAAAGGCTTCTTTGTTTTATTATGTGAAAGCGCTATGTGGCCTTTTTACAGCGCTTTTCCACAAAGTGCTTTAAAAGGCTTCTTTGTTTTATTATGTGAAAGCGCTGTGTGACCCTTTTACAGCGCTTTTCCACAAAGCGCTTTAAAAGACTTCTTTGTTTTATTATCTGAAAGCACTATGTGACCCTTTTACAGCGCTTTTCCACAAAGCGCTTTAAAAGACTTCTTTATTTTATTTTATTAAAATACTTTTACAGCGCTTTTCCCAAAAGCGCTTTAAAAGACCTCTTTGTTTTATTATGTGCAAGGACTATGTGACTTCCTTATTTTTTTTAAAGGCTTTTTATAGCACTTATTAACAAAAGCGCTGTAAAATTACAAAGTTTATGTTCAGTTTAGTTCAAGTTAAATATGTTAAATTACAATATAAATTCAGTTTCTTTAAAATGCTAAATAATTAGTAAAATACCTATATTTGGAACCATAACACCTATATATAGTTCAGTTTCAGTTTTTTCTTCCAAGTAATTAGTTAAATACCTATATATATATATATATATATATATATATATATATATATATATATATATATATATATATATATATATATCAATGCTAAATTATATGATCAGCTCATATTCAAATATAGTACTCAAACAAAGCTTTTTCAAGTTCAATATAAGCAGAAAATCAAATACAGTTCAAGCTAAATACTAAAATGCTCAATTCTGGCAGATCAAACAATTAAATTACATGAACTCAGTTCAGATTACATGGCTTATAAAACAATTAAACACATTAAGATGTCCTTCTTCTTTTCCTGGTGGGATTCACATTTGTTTGTCCATTAATGATACGAAACGATGGATTAATCCAAATTCTCTCATCACGATCATCTCTAAGATATAAACCATCATCAGTTGAATCAATTTCATGTGGTTGTGATGTTGCAAAGAAAAGATCATTACCAACATCTTCATCATTATTGTTATCATCACTTATTTTATTGGTCTATAGGATAACGAACCATTTATCATCAACAGGATCAATGACATAAAACACTTGTTGAGCTTGCGACGCTAAAATAAAAGGCTCATCTTTGTATCACACCCTATTAAAATCGACAAGCAAGAACCTTGACTCATCAATTCGAACACCATTATTATTATCGACCCACTTTCAACCAAATATGGGAACACGAAACATTGTGTAGTCTAACTCCCATATGCGCTCGATAACACCAAAATATGATAGATTTGCATATATTGGTTTCTTGTCTTTTGCACTTGAGATATGCATCGCTTCAGCTACGAGAGTGACTCCGCTATTTTGCATAGTGGTTTGATCATCTTGTTCTTTGGTATAAAATGTGTAGTCGTTAATTACATAACCGGTGTAAGAAAAGACATGTAAACTCAGACCATTTGCTAGCCACCTCAATCTCTGTGAAATTGATATGGGGTCTACATCAAACTTTGACTTTATGTGATTTTTTAACCATGTTATAAAACTTCGATTGTGCTCTCGAGTTATCCAATTTTGATTCCTATTCATGTTCAAACTAGATAACTGATTTATGTGTATTGTAACATACGGTTGAACCTTATCATCATTGTGCAGAACATACAATTGTGCCTGCTCTCATTCTGTCCTTGATATAGTCATTAGTCTATTTCCAATTATCCCTTCTCCTGATATTCTTTCCGAATGACAAGACATGGGAAGCCCTTTGGATTCAACATTGGACAAATATTAGTACAAAATTCAGTAACTTCTTCGACAATGTACCTTTCAGCAATACAACCTTCTGGTCGACTTCTACTTTTTACGCACCCTTTTAATATTTTCATATATCGTTCTATCGGATACATCCATCTCATATAAGCTGGCCCACAAAGTTGTGTCTCCTTAACAAGATGAACAGTAATGTGAACCATTATATCAAAAAACGAGGGTGGGAAATACATTTCAAGCTCACACAAAGTAACAACAATTTCCCTCTGCAATGTCGGTAATTTATGAGGATCGATCACTTTACTACAAATTTCCTTGAAGAAGAAACATAACTTAGTTATGGCTCGACGAACCTTTTCAGGTAAAATTGAACGTATACCTATTGGTAGCAAATGCTCCATTAGAATATGACAATCATGGGTCTTTAAACCTTTTAACTTGAGGTCTTTCATACAAACTAAATTTTTAATGTTTGAAGAGTATCCTTCTGGAACTTTAACTTCGTGTAGAAATTTACACAAAACAATTTTATCCTTTCTAGATAGAGTATGAGTGGCTGGAGGTAGATATGTGCGATTTCCTTTCTTTACGGGATCCAATTCATTTCTTATTCTCATATCGACCAAGTCCAATCTTGCATTGATGTCATCCTTAGACTTTCCTGGTACATTGAGTAACGTACCAATAACACAATCAAATATATTTTTCTCAATATGCATCACATCGAGAAAATGTCTTACATACAATGACTTCCAATATGACAATTCAAAGAAAATTGACTTTTCCTTCCACACAGTTTTGACCAGCTCTCCCGCAAAAGGTTTGCCAAATTTATTGGTCAAACCTTGTACTTTTTCAAGTATTTGATATCCAGTCGGTGCAACAGGAGCTCTATCTTCCTCTGATTTTCCATTGAATGCATTTCTCCACCCACAATACTGATGACTATAAGGTAAAAATCTACAATGTCCAAGAAATACATTATTCTTACAATGTTTCAACCGCATCCAATTTGTACTATCTTCACATATAGGACATGCACACTGACCTTTAATGCTATATCCTGATAAATTACCATATGCTGGAAAATCATTAATTGTGTCGAACAACATAGCCCTCAAATTGAAACATTCTTTCTTATACCCATCATAAACTTCCACACATGTCTCCCACATAATTTTTAAATCTTCAATTAAAGGAGCCAAGTATACGTCGATATCATTCCCCGGTTGTTTGGGTCCAGAAATTAATAGAGACAACATCATAAACTTACGCTTCATACATAACCATGGAGGTAGGTTATAAATCAACAAAATCACAGGCCACGTGCTGTGTAAGATGCTTTGAAGATCATGTAGATTCATTCCATCAGTAGAAAGTGCAAGTCATAGATTTGAATAACTTTGCAAACTCCAACCATTTGAATAGTTGTTTGAGTTTCATCCTTACTTGAAACTTAATTATAATATATTTAATTTAACTTTGTGGAGAACTCTTACATGTAGTTTAAGAGTTCGGTTGATATATAAAAGAAAGTTCTAAACATAACAAGATATTACAGTATATGACAAAATTTTTGTATTGTATGATATTTGATGGGTAGTAAGCACAAACAAGATAATATCACATTTACTACAATATCTTATTATATATATAAATGTTTATGATGATAAATATTAATAGAGATGAGAAGGAGGAGAGAGATAGAGAAGAACTAGATAGAAGAGAAAGAGATAGATGGAATAGAGTAAATGTGAGAGAGAGAGAGAGTGAATGAGTGGGAGAGATAGAGAGATAGGAGAAAGAGGGGGAGAAAAGAGAGGAGAGAGAAAGATTGAGAGAAAAGAGAAGACGAAGGAGAGAGAGATGAAAGATTTTTTATAGTTTGTCCAACAAAAAAATTATCTCACGGTTTAGTGAGGGATAAAAATTAAAGTTTTTGTCAAAGTCGCTTATCCCCTGATTTGTATCCTCAAAACATGGTACAACAAGAATTATGTTTTTCAGGAAATGAACGCACCATAAATTCTTTTTCTTGAAAAGTGTTAATATTATTAAAAAAAATAAATTGATTATCGTATGATTTATCATCATATATGCAATATATATAAATTCAATGTGGATAACACCTAAATTTGTAGTATCAATTTCTCCCCATGACACCTCTCAAAAAAAAAAAAAAACTCTCCATTTTTCTAAGACAAAAAAGTGAATAACTAAGACAAAAAAAAAACATACATTAGAATGAATCTTATCTAAGTGGAAATGAATTTAGATTTCTTAGTCTCGATTCGAGTTTTGTGGATAAAGATAGATAGAGAGAGATTTATTTTTCTATAAAAAAAGGAATTTATATATTTTTTTGACACAACATGAATCTAAATCTAATTTTTCTAAGTATAAAAGCATCACATTGTATAAAAAAACATCTCAGTTACGTAGGCATTCAAAAATCATAAAAAAATCCACAACTAATTTAATTGGTTTTGGTTAAATTTTTGGGATCGATCATTTGGTTTGATTTTTATATCTCTAGATAAAATCCACAATTCACATAGTTGAAATTTAAATTGAAAATTTTAGTTTATTTTATAATTACAGTAGTTGTTTTTGTAATTTTATTTATAAATTATTCTCTCTTGTTTTTTTTCTAAATAGACATTTGAGTATAATTTGGTGAACGAAAATTGATATATTTAGTTCATAATACGGATCAAATAGATTAATTTTTGTTGAGCAAATTTCAAATGACTTTTATAAAAAAGACTAAAATTAGTAGTATTTCTTAAAAAATTATTAAAGAATTTGGGGTAGTCGTGACCACCCTATATCTTAAATAAACTCTACCAATACCAACGAGTGAAATAATATATTTGACATTCAAAAGAAGTAAGACAAAATTTGAAGAGATATGTATATGGTGTTTTGGTAGTAGTAGTTAATATTCATATTGTGATATTGTGATAGTATATATATAAAAAGGAAAATGATTGATAGTACGAGAACTAAACTCACAAAAAAAACCAATAAAATTGATTGATTATTTTAGTATTATTCATCACTTAATGTATTATTCTACCAAATAAAGAGTTGAGAATTTGATCAATCAACAAAAATTGGACAAGTATCACTCGTTTGTTTCATTAGTCGTACCAAACCAAATTGCAGATATATAAATGTTAATGAATTAATATTATTACATTCTATTTTCAAAAATTTACTGCAAGGAATATAACCTTCTTTAGAAATATTGTTCAATTACTTATGTATCATATTTTCAAATATTATGCACCACTTGGTGAACTCCAAACAATTAGTTAACAGAAAAAATAAAATCAATAAGCAAAAAAATTTATAAAATAGAGTATAAAGGTACTCAAAGCCATCTACAAGTTCAAACAATAGAAACACTCGAAATTTTATGCCGCGACAACCAAGAGGAAGAGAAATGAAAATGAAGAAAAAATAATGTGTTTGAGACTTCAAGATATAAGTGAAATAAATGAAAACAATGAGAACATTTTTTATAAAATAGATCGCAAAGGTACTCAAATTATTCTATAAGCTCAGAAAATAAATATGACTAAATAATAAAACTATCAAAAAAAAATTAATTTGTGAGTCCATTCACCACATTGAACAAGCTAGTAACAAACTCCATAATACTTTTTTGAGAACTTCCCTCCTCATCAAAAGCTCCAATAGCCAAACTCTTCCATTGTGTGGCATTGTTCTTAATCTCTTTGCCTTTCTCACCCTCCATTATTTCCAATATACAATCCTTCAATTTATCTTTCCTCACAAATTGTTTCTCATCAATTGGAGCTCTAACTCCCATCTTCCAAACATCAACAATAAACTTTGCATTGGTTCTTTGATCTGACCATTGTGGCATAGCAACAATTGGAACTCCTAAGCACAATGCTTCCAATGTAGAATTCCAACCACAATGTGTTACAAAACAACCTATAGCTTCATGAGCTAAAACTTTTAGTTGTGAGCACCATGTCACTACTAAGCCTTTCTTTGACTTTTTTTCAAAATCTTTTGGGAGTTTAGTCTCTTCAGCAACTCTAACAACCCACAAGAAGTAACTTCCACTATCTCTTAAACCATAAGCTATTTCTTGTATTTGTTCCTCATCAAGTGTTCCCATGCTACCAAAAGAAACATAAACAATTGACCCTTTTGGCTTATCATTTAGCCATTCCATGCATTCTTCATTACTTTTGAATTGTGTAGCACCATAAGCTTCATCATCTTTAAGTCGTTTGTCTAAGAACATTGATGGTATGGATGGTCCTATGGACCTAAATTTGGGCCAAATCTTCATTGTCCAATCAGCTACCTACAATTATTTTGTAATCACAACAAATACATATCACAAATAACAAATAAATATTTAATGAATAAGGAGATTGACCCACAAATAATAATAAAATTAAGTACATAGAGATACAAATAAGTGTATACTCTTAATTTTATTTTTTACATATTACTATATCTCTTAATGAGCCATTAACTATATGAAAATAATAAATTATTACTAGTATATAAAAACTAGTTCCTGTTAGTCTCTTTCGTTAAGATGCTAAAGACTAAAATGATGAATATTTTATAGTTTAAGGACTTGTGAAATAAACTTTTATTTACTTTTGAAATTACTCATCATTTTTATATACCTTAAGATTAACTAATCTAAAAAAAATTAGCCTAAAGAGAATATATTATCTAGATCACATTAATATAGGAGACCACTTTAATTTGGGAGCAGTTTAATTTGGGAGACCACTTTAATTAGTCTAAAGAGAATATATTGTCTAGACCACTTTAATTTGGGAGTAGTTGTGCTTCAAAGATTAAATGTATGTTTGAATTATTGATAATTTTACTAATGTCACATGAGACCATAATTTTGTTTGAAATTTTGAAGTATAATTTTAGCAAAAATTAGGTTATTTATCATAAGTATGTTCATCCTAAAATCAATCTAAGCATTAAAAAATAGTTTTGAAGGGAAGAAAAAAAAATATACCTCTTTTTCTATCTCATACAATGAATTGCATAGAATCCAATCAGCTTTATGAATATTAGAGAATTGACCCACCATCAAATCAAGCAAAACTTGATTATCTCCATTTGTTAAGAAAAATGAAGGCATATCCCCAATTTCAAGTCTAGGCAACAAAGGAAGTGAAATCTCATTTTGTTCTATGAGGGGAACTTTCAACTTTCCTATCTGAACATTATAGTAAATACTATTCACCGACATATTTTGAGTGAGAAAAGCAACACCAATAATCCCAAATCTCTTAGCAACATCAAGAGCCCAAGGAAAAATTGAATTATAAATAACACAATCAACTTTGTCACCTAATTTATTGAGTTTTTCAATAAGTTCAGCTAGAGTTTTTGGTCCTATTTTCCAAAATTGATCCAAATATGTTGCGTATGATCCACCTGCTTCTTCAATTCCACCATTATCAAAACCATCCGAAATAGTTTCGATTGTAATTGAAGATGGTATACTTTGCAAGCTTTTGCGGTAGTAAAAGGTAGTGACTAATGTCACTTTTACCCCTTCATGTTGCAAAAGCTTAGAGAATTGAAGCATTGGATTAATGTGACCTTGTTGTGGAACTGACAACACCAAACAATGCACTTTGGCTATGTTTTTCCTCTCCATCTTTTCTTGATAAACTGTGAGATGAGGGGAAGATGCGTTTACTTATATAATGTATTGTGCTTTGAAAAATGTTAAAATATGACAACTATTAATGTGTATTCAGATCACTGAAATGACAAAAACAAAGAATGTTTTTTTAATCAATTTTATTAAACCTCTGTTTTCCATAAAAATCATACTCATTAACCACTTGAATTAAATTAAATAATAAAAGTGTACATTAACCATTCTTTTTACATGAGACAATTGAGTCAACAAAATTTAATATATTTAATCTATATTACATAAACTAAGGGTCCGTTTGATAGACATGATAGGATAGAGACAAGATAGGATAAGAAACATGATATAGACATAATAAGATATGAACAGAATAAGGAGTTATCATGTCATGTGTTTGATATGCACATGATAACAAACTTGATAAAAATTAGTTTATCATATTTTGTGTTTGATATACAACAGAAAACCAAATGATATGATTTATATTTTGATAAAACGACAAATTTGTCTTTATAAATAACGTTCATATATATTTTTTTTATAAATAAATAAAAATGCTAAAAAATTTAAATAATTTATGAAGTAATTTTATATACTTGAAAAAATTGTAATTTTTCTATCTATCACAATTGAAGAATGACTTACTATCATAACATCATCTCGATTGATCAAACTCTCTAAAAATTCTTCTCTTAATCCCTCTCTATCCATTAGTCGATTTCTAATGTTATGATTTTCATGCATTGAAGAATGACTCACTATCATAAAAATTGCTAAACAAAGTCCAATCATCTATATAGCATCCCATTATTCATATTTACCTACATATAAATGTATCAACATTATTACTATTATTATTATTATTATTATTATTATTATTATTATTATTATTATTATTATTATTATTATTATCCAACACAAAATAAAATATCAATACATCATAACACAAAATATGGATGACAGAGGAAAATAATTATTATTCTCCATCAATTTTGTTTATATTGTTATAGAATAAAATAAATAAGAAAACAACAACAAAAACATGATATATAAAAAGAGGAAATCAACTTAACGTCATCAATTATAAAATCAACTCAATATCAATAACTGAAATCAATCAAAAAATTATTTGATCAACATAACAAAAGAA
>JBBPBP010000003.1:1664029-1682998 GCA_037974735.1 Cicer chorassanicum
AAAACAAAAGAAAGAGGAGGAGAAAAACGTGAATAAAAAAGGCAAAAATGAAAAAATATTTATTAGCTATTATATCTTGTCTCGTTATCCTGAACATCAAACTGACCTTAAATACATTCAACTTTTGTTTACCTTAATCTTTTACAAAGAGAAGCTAGCATTTAAACTTTAAAATTATTTTTTAGTTTGAAAGTATCTTTCAACGTCACTTTTTTTTATATATTTAAATAAACAGTTTTTACATATATTTAGTTTTCTTTTGCATTTTCTATGATTTTATATATTTAGTTTTCTTTTGTATTTTCTATGATTTCGTGGTCTGAGTGGGACTTTACTTTTTTCGTCATCTTGGTGTCATGTTGTTTGATTTTGTTTTATTACAGTGTTCCTTTGGTTTAGTTTAAAATATCAATTTCAATTTATTAGAGATTAAATAAATGACTTAATTGTCAACGTTGCATATTTGAAAACATGAATATTCTAATTACTTTGATTTTGTTACATTTATAAACATTTTACCATTTTATGTCATTAACTTGAATATTGTAGATTTGTTCACGTACATATCCTATTTAGTTTTAACGACACTTAATTTGTGTTATTTTGGATGTATTCTACCAATTTTAAAATATATATATATATATATATATATATATATATATATATATTATAACTTGAAATTGGTTCAACATAACTAATTTGACCCGGTCTTTTTCCAAAAATTGTATTATTATTAAAAAAAAATGATTAAATTACTATTGTAGTCCTTTAACTTATTTTCTTGTTTTATTTTGATCTTCTAATTAATTTTTGTTCCGTTTTGATCTTTTAACTATACTTCTATTAGTCAAAGTCATTTCCGTTAGTTTTGCTAAAATACATTAACTTTTGTTGACGTGTTATATAGGTGGAAGAAATTGGACTAAAACGAAACTAATAAAATAAGTTAAAGGATCTAAAGCGTAAAATAGTTTTCCTTTTTCTTTTTCTCTTCTACTGCAATTTAAGATTAATTTTTTTTTCTTCTTAATCATTATTTGTTTGTAATTTTCCATATATAAAAGTGAATTATAATTCTTATTCAAACACCAACATCTCTAACGAGTAACCAAGATCAAAATTCATACTCATTTTTAACCTTATTAAATTAAATTACTTCTTTGTCATTCTCTTTCTCACTACTACAACCTATGTCTTCTTTCTTTATTTAGGAACAACAACACAAGTTACGTTACTTATGAACTGACATAGATTATTAACAACAACAACACATTTAATTAACAAAATCATGATTCAAAAAATAAACAACAATATCATTCATTGACTTCTAAATAATATTACATTGATTCAATGAATGATGTTGTTTTTATTTGTTGACTCATGCTTGTGTAAGTGAAATGTATTGTTGTTGATAATAATCTATGTTGGTTTATGAGTAAAATGAACATAATTTGTGTTGCTGTTAATGAACAAGCAAAAAAGTAAAGTGCTAGTTACAATAGTGAGAAAATGAGGGAGGGAGGGGGAGAGAGAGGTCACGAAATTCAATAAGTAAAATTAAAAATAGGTGTGAATTTTGATCTTCTTTACTAATTAAAGATGATGGTGTTTGAATGATTGACTTTGGAAATTCAATAAGTAAAATTAAAAATAGGTGTGAATTTTGATCTTCTTTACTAATTAAAGATGATGGTGTTTGAATGATTGACTTTGGAAATTGCAAGACATTCTCAAATATGAAAAATAACAAATTAAGAATGATTAAGAAGAAGAAGAAGAAGAAAATGATGAATCCTAAATCGGAGAAGAAGCAAAGAAAGAAAGAAAAAAAAAACAAGGGAAAACTATGTTCAACCCTAAGTGACACATTAGCAAAAATTAACATTCTTTTAACAAAAACTAACATAAATGACCAAATTGACTTACGTAAGTACAGTGAAGGGACTAAAATGGAATGAAAAATAATTAAGAAACCAAAGTATAACTAGAAAATAAGTTAAATATACAAGAGTAATTAACTTCAACAAACAGTTTTTCTTTTCATTTCCTTTTTAAAAACAGTTTGCTAAATTGATTTAGAAAATAGAATTAAAAATTAAAAATCAAAACACTTTCAAACAAGTCTTAAAATTCAAAATTGAAATTGATTTTTATTTTTGAAATTTTCAAAATTTAAAACAGAAAACTACTCCAAACTGGTTTAATATTTTGATAATACAAATAATGGAAAGATACGATGTTCTTGTAAATAAATTTTTTATTTTCTAAAAAAATAATTTAAACTATATTATTAAATCCGTAAAAAAAACTATATTATTAAAATGATTTTCAGAAAAGAAAAATAAAATCAAAAGGTTTTCTTCAAAAAATTTCATCTAAAAAGAAAACGTGGGATTAATTATGAAAGCTCACTTGGATCCATCGTGTTAATGATGTGGAGTTGTGGACCTCTTCCATCCAAACATATGGCCATCACTTTTTGCACCCCTTATTTCAAAAGTCATTTGACCAAGACATGGATATTCTTTCACCCATACATTTTTTGCATTGATGTTTTCTTGTCCAGAAAATAATCCTTTGGAAGGAAACGTAAATGTATTAAAAAAAATTGACAATAGATTAAATGTATTAATTTATAAATATTATTTTTGTTTATATTTAATTTTAAAATGGATAAATGCCAATCTTTAATCAATTTGTTAAGTAATTCAAACTAAAATTTTCATTTAAAATATCAATTTTTAGTTATTAAATTTTAAAATATTTTCATTTCAGTAATAAAATATCAATCATTTTATTTAACTTCTTTTATTTCCAATGATTCAATTTCAGTCAAGAAGTGTAATTTAGACAATATATTTATATTTTTAATAAATTAAATATAATCAATTATTTTTCTCAATATATATAATTTGATAAAGAATATTTATATTAAAATCCCTGTTAATCATTTTTGGTATAGGTCCAATATCTCCTGCACAAACTGATTTCTCAAGATCACATGGACTACCTCTAGGGTCTTAATATTAACTACCATGTTTGGAATTCAAAATCACTAGATACTTATAGTTTCTTTGGAATTAAGGTGGAAACCCATCTAACACGCATCCAACATGAAGCTAGGATATCTAGCTTCCTAAAATTCAAGTTGAAGTAGCATTGGAACATGCAAATATAAAAGCAAATTTATATCATGGTCCAACGTTGAAAAGTTTTAAAACATGTTTAAAAGATTAACAATTACATATGTCGTCTTTTAGATGTAGACATAATATATGTTTTTATTTTTTATGATTAAGATAATGACTTAAATAATATTGGTTCATTGACAATATAGGATAAATAAATATGTATCTTATATTGAATCAACATTAATCGGATTGTCATCTTATTCATAAAGACGAGGAGGGTCACAAACTATTAATTGCTTTACTTTTAATTAGGTCCAAAAATAATTAATCAACCTCCTCAGTGGTCACTGCCAAACCATTTGCTCTTTCTTAGTTTTTCATCTATTGAAGATGGGTGATTAAATGTCATTTTCATAATTAATTTACATGGAAATATTTTATAATCTAGACCGATTTGTATGTAAATGTGGAATGCAGCCCAATTAATATGTGTAAGTTTAACCTAAAGGCAGCTACATATATGTTTATACCTAGTGACATACACGGTCCAGCTAAATGACTCTCAGAAATAATGATATCATCTTTTATTTAAAGAAATTACACTACGCGAAAAATAGTATTTTACAACGCTTTTTTTAAGCTCTTTATATCGTTTTTAAGCGATGTACTGTTAAAAGATACAACAACGCTATTTAAGATAAAAAAAATGTTGTAATATATAGCGCTCAACACTTATCTTATAGTAGTTTTACAGTGTTTTTCATATAAAAAAAACGCTATAATATGTGCATATATAGCGCGTTTGTTATACTCGTTTTACAGCGTTTTTTTGAAAATGCGTTGCTTGTTGTACTAGTTTTACAGCGCTTTTGAAAAAGCGCTATAAATATCTTCTAAAAACGCGCAACTTGTTGTACTAGTTTTACAGCGTTGCTTGTTGTACTAGGTTTACAGCGCTTTTTTTGAAAAAGCGCTGTAAAACGTGCATTCTTTTTACAATGTTTCAACCGCATCCAGTTTGTACTCTCTTCACATATAGGACATGCACACTGACCTTTAATATTATATCATAATAAATTACCATATGCTAGAAAATCATTAATTGTGTCGAACAACATATCCCTCAAATTGAAACATTCTTTCTTATACTCATCATAAACTTCCACATCTGTCTCTCACATATTTTTTAAATCTTCAATTAAAGGAGTCAAGTATACGTTATATCATTCCCCGGTTGTTTGGGTCTAGAAATTAACAGAGACAACATCATAGACTTACGCTTCATACATAACCATGGAGAATCTACAGGGTGTCGAAACTTTCCATCTCTAATTCTTATATCTTCATGTCATGTCAACTGTTTTGAATGATCTTCACTGCGATAGATGCGCCTAAATCTTGGTATTATAGGAAAATACCACACGACTTTTGCTGGAGTATATTTGTTCTTCTTATATCGAGAGACATTCCATTTCGGACACGCCTTTAGTAATTCATATTCGTTTCGAAATAAAAAGTAATCGTTATGACACGCATGAATCCTTTTGTAATTCATGCCAATAGAACACAAAATTCGTTTAACCTCGTAGGTTCGACTTGGAAGTTCATTATCATCTGGCAACATATATTTTAAGAGTGTTAATAATTCTGTGAAATTTTTATCAGACCATCCATTACTCGTTTTTAACTTTTAAGTTGTACAACTTTAATATTACCGACAGTCTTGTGAATTTAGTACAACCATTATATAATGGTTTCTCTACATCACTCAACAAGCTCTCAAACATTTTAGGACAATCCCGAAGATCTTCTTCAACTGCTTTTGCAATATCCTCAACTCGGTCCCGCTCATATGTATATGTGTCAAAATCAGTTGAAGCATATGTCGAACCATTCTCAAAATTAATGTTCCCTTTTCTTTTCTCACCATGTCTTATCCAACATGTATAGCTTTGATCAATTCCCTGCCATACTAAATGTTCTTCCAATTCATCTACTCTAACGCGTTTTCCAAAACAACATTTTAAACAAGGACAAATGATTCGATTTGAATCTTTTGCATTCTTCATTGCAAACTCAACAAACTCATTCACTTCATTTTCATACTCTTTTGACAAACGATTGGCAGACATCCATTTCCGGTCCATTTTATATGATCTATATAAATGCAGTGTTACACAAATAATAAGCTATTGATAACATTATACCAATCTATAGTACACATATCTAATATTGGAAAAAGGAAACCAAGGTCCAAGTCTGATTTTAAAATAGAACAGATCAACAAATTTCAAAAAAGAATAGATTTTATATGATTTATTATGTAACAATTTATCAGTTTTAGTGACAACAACAAATTAATAAATATAGTATCTGAGACAATGTATCCAATTTGTTTTAAAGGAGCAGTAGATGGGCGCACAGTAGAGGAGATGAGGGTTCGCAGAGTAGAGGAGATGAGGATTCGTAGGGTTAGGACAACGTATTAAATTTATTTTAAATTTGTTTTTATTTATTTAAAGTGAATGATTTTACAACGCTTGTATAAAAAGCGCTCTAATAGGTCCTTTAATTATGTGAAAGTGTTTGTATTTTACCGCGCTTGTATAAAAACCGCTCTAATAGGTCCTTTAATTATGTGAAAGTGCTTGTAATTTACAGCGTTTTTACAAAAAAATGCTTTAAAAGCTGTGTAACATAATGTGGGAACGCTATATTTTACCACGCTTGTATACAAAGTGCTCCAAAAGTGCTGTAAACATTATGTGAGAGCACTTCAATTTACAGCGCTTTTATCAAAAGCGTTGTAAACATTATGTGCAAGCGCTATGTGATCCTATATGACCCTACAACAGCGTTTTTTCCAAAGTATTTGTCAAAAAAGCGTTGTTGTATCCTCTGTTAATTTTAAAATATTATACAACAGCGCTTTTATTTAATAAGTGTTATAAAAAGAACGCTATAAAATGCAATTTTAGGCGTAACATTTTAGCTATCATATTCATTCAAAAATATTTTCATTTTGTCGTTGAAAGGTGCAACGGAGGAGTCTTTATTATCCTAGAACGCACACATGTAATTTCTACTCACTTTTCGGTTATACATATTTTCTATAATTATTATTTTATTTTTTGAACAAGCCATTATTATTATTATTATTATTATTATTATGCTATTTCTTTTTTTATATAATTTCCAATATAAAAAATAACGTAACTATTCTAAATCCTTCATTTTTTTTCTTATCGATAAATTATGTCATTGCTATAAGGTTGCGAGTATATATTAGCTTTGATTGTATCAATTAAACGATGTAGCAGTTACAACTTCAATTTAGTTTGTAGTGGAAATAAAATAAATGATTTGATTTATATACACATTTAATGAAAAGACATTTTAAAGTAATTCACAAAGATTAGATTACTATCCTAATTACCTCTAAGATCATGCCTACGAAGAATTATAATGTGTCATATCAATTTTTTTACATTAATAATGCTGTTGACACCTAATTTTGTCTGCTTTTTATTTATTTATTTATTTTTATTTTTTATTAAAAAAATGGGAAATAATAATAATAATAATAAATGAATAGAAATATAAAAATAAAAATAAATAATTAGGGCTATAAACTTTAGACAATCACATGTGTTCCCAGTTCTTGTTTGCCTCTAATTTTTGTGCAGACTCTTTTAAAAATAGATAAAAAAATAATAATAATAATAATAATAACAAATAAATGAAGGTACATAATTGAATGAAAGAAAGCGAAAAGAAATGGGTTGATGGTCATAAAAATTGGTATAATGATGATCAATTGAATGAATTGATGGTCATAAAAATCGGTATAATGATAATCAATTGATTGAAAAGAAACAAAAAAAAATAAAGAGATTAGTAATAAAATGGTGATATTGACAATTATTCTTTTGCCTTTTGTAACCTATACATGAAAAACCTATAAATAATTGATACTAAGACTAGAAGATGGAGCACTATTGGGAAAAAAAATAACACACAGAAAAGTAGAGAAGAAAGATTGGAACCAGTAACTAACAAAAAACCCCTCCAATGCAGTAAACACTTTTTTTTTTCTTTTTTTCTCCTCGTCTATTTTTTTGACATTATTGTTGTTATAGAGTTTTTTTATTATTCTATGCACATATGATATAAACAAGAATTTTTTTTTTCAGTTTCACGATCAAATTTTGGAATCAACTAATAAGAATAAAGTTGATTGTGGTATAATCTTCTATTTCTTTATCAAATTCGTGATATTTAATCTTTATTTTGTTTTTTTCTTGTGCGTTAGATCTTAACATTTTTTTGTTATTATCGCCGCCGGTCCGCACTACATATGCGCCGCCAACTCGCGAATCTACTCTTGAATTTTTATCCTTTACAGTTTGTAAAAGTCAAAAAGTAATAAAAGTGTTTCCTTAAAATAAAACGATACACAAATCAATATACAACACAACACATTACTCCTATAATTATTATTATTATTATTATCACTATTACCATTATTATTATTATTATTATTATTGTCACTATTATGTTGTTAATTTATTTTGATATGTATATATATAAAGTAAAATTAATAATAAAATCAGTCAACACATAAATATTTTCTACCCAAGAACTACGTGTGTTTTGATTTCCCTATTGCACCTGGGGATACGTAGGAGTAAGGTTTTTTCCTTGTCAAACCAAATTAATATATATATATATATATATATATATATATATATTTCCTTCTTTTATAGATATAAATAATTTATTTATTTTTTATTATTCTTTTTGGGGTAAAAATAAATAAATAGTTTGTATACAATTAATTATAGGGTAACCGTTTTAACGGACGTTGTAGGGTGGTAACACTTTTCTTACTCGTAATCGATCCCCGAATCCGAATTTTTGGTTCAAAAATCATTATTTTAGGTTTTATCCAATTTTTCCTTTGAATAAAATAAAATTGGTGGTGACTCTTTTTTCGCGGACAAACCTGACACGACGACTCTGCTGGGGACTTTCGATTAATTAATTGTATATGATTATGTATTATTTTATTTATATTACCCTGATTGTTTTATTTGTTTTGATATATTGTGAATATAATTATATATGTCTTGTTAATTTATTTTCATTGTGGCTTTTTTTTTATTTTAATTTTATTTATTTTACTATACACTACCCTAACACGACACACACTTATGAGTGGGCTCTATACCCGGGCTGAGTGCAACCTAAGATAAGTTAGAGACTGTGTAATGATAATCTTCTGGATGTACATCTTGTTTGGTTGTCATGAAAGTCTCACCTAGAGTTGACCTTTTCTAGAATATTTTCATTTTAATAGTTTACCTATTAATTGGTTTAATATTTTAGAATTGAGTTGTGTGCTCTAGGAACCAATTTAGAACTATAGAGCCACCCATAGTAAAGGTTCACATAAAAAAATCTATCAAATAAAAAAAGAGTCATGTAGGACACGTGTATATATGAAAAAAAAAAAACAAACCCTATCTATATCTCATATTCATCATAATGCATTGCATAATCATGCATGTTTCATCTTTTATTTCATTTTACAACATGTTTTTATTTTTCTCCTCATTTTTTAAGAAAAATTAATTGCATATTAGGGGTAGTAAAATGTTTCGGTTAAATGCATAATCATTGCATTCACTTTTTTTTTACATTCTCATAACATTTTCCTTCAAGAAAAAATAAAAAAAAAAATGGCAAAAAAAAAAGAGTATCATGACACCCTTACCGAACATGTTCTCGAGCTAAAATCATGGATGAATTGAAGCATACAAAAATTATCTGAATCAACTGAAATACCATATAGTTTCAGGTCCCAGAAGTGCATGATAAATACCGCCAAAGCCCAATACTGCAGAGGAAATTAAGTGAAGTACTCCAGACACAAAGTATGGAAAGGTATCTATAACTTCCCCTCCAGGACCTACCCCCAACCTAGAAATTTGGAAATCTTACAAACCCTTGATACTTGAAATCATGGGAACACTTCATGGAAAAAAAAGTATATCACGAAGTCATGTTTAACCCTTGATTTCATAAGTCTAACAATTTTTACCTTTTAGTCTACTTTTTGGTCAACCTCAAGTCATTTGTCCACAAGATTTGAACCTGATACTGATGAGTTTCATCTTTATCCTCCACCCCCTACTTTTGGGTCATGGACATATTTTTTTGGCTTTTCGCCAAAGGTGAACCTCTAGAAGTTGGGTCATCTATGTTGAACTTTAATCACTATAGCTTATTACTTTGATGTCATGAAAAAATTCATCAATCTAAAGAAAAATGTCAAATCTTGCATGATCCTTTACAGACAATTGAAAAAAAAAACCTCGACTAGACATTATGTTGAAGACATTGACGATGTTGCATATAGTTTTTGAGTTTATCCAAGGGGCAAAGTCAACAATGAAGATATTATCAAGTTCTCTCAATTTTATTCTAAAGAACTGATAATATTGTTGAGTATAAAGTCTTATGATACTTTATTATATTGACACATTCTTGTTTCCTTAATATTATGAATATCAATAAATGCATTTTGTTTTCTCTTCATTTCTACCCCTCATATATTTAACAATTTCTTACCCAACATTATATGTCTTTCTTTTATTCTAACAATGTACCATACATATTTGGAAGTAATCCATTCATAAATAAGTTTACTAAGATTTCATTACATAATTTCAGTCATACTATTAATTCCACTGAAGGGGATGAATACGATAAAAATAAAATCCCTTATTTGGATATACCTCAATATGTTGGGACATGTAGTTAAAGTTATGTTAATCTCCTAGAAATGTCGTTTTATCTTTATCATTATCTAATTGTGCTTTGAATATACCAATCACATGGAGGAATTTGAAGTTTGTACCATGGGTATTCTAGTCTCCCACAAATCAAAAGTGAAAATGATGAAACTACATGAGAGTTGAATGTAATCCTCAATCAGCTAAATCAAGAATGGAAAAACTGGGATAAGAAGATGACCATTTATATATACATATTAGACAAATGTCTAAAAAAGAAAATGAATTCATTTTCCATCATGTCCCTCCATAATGTAATCAACTAGCTGACATTCTAGCTACTTTATCTTCAATGTTCAAAGTAAGTCATGATGAAGAATAGTCACTCACAAGAATAAAAGTCACGATTATCCTGCTTATTATCAAACGTAGAAGAAAGGCTAGAGGGAAAGTTCTCGTACCAAATATTACCTCGTAACTGTGGAATACCTTCCCTGAGTATCAAACTATAACTGCGACCCACTCAAACAAAAATGCCCCTATCAAGAGTAATGATCTGTGTTGACCAACTGGATTCAATTCAAGAAAAATGTTGATTGTCTCATGTCAAGGACAATCATTTCAAAAGATCTTAAAAGAAGAACATATGAACTTTAGAGCTTCAAAAGAAATAATTAGCACTCAAGAAGATTTTACATATCTAAAATGACTAGCATCACAAGTGGACTCCCAACTATATGAGCCCAAGTACCATAAAAAAAATACATTCAAGTGTGGCTCTGATCCACACCAATATGGATCAAGAAGACTTATCACTACTTGCACACATTGATGCTTCAAAAAGTATTACATCTCAATGAAGACCCGCTAGGTTGAAAATCCAAAAGGACCACCTAGGCAAAAATTAGGGTATAAAAAATAAAATAATAATAATAATAATAATAATAATAATAATAATAATAAATATCCGCTGGGTTGAAAACCCGAAAGGGCGACCTAGGCAAAAATTAGGGGACAAAAAAATAATAAACACCCGCTAGGTTGAAAACCTAAAAGGGCAACCTATGCAAAAATTATGGTACAAAAATGAGTAAAGACCCGCTAGGTTGAAAATCCAAAAGGACAACCTAGGAAAAAGTTAGGATACAAAGTCGAATAAAGACCTACTAGGTCAAAAACTTGAAGATACGGCCTAGGCAAAAATGAATGAAGACCTGTTAGGTCAAAAACCCAAAAGGGCGACCTAGGCAAAAATTATGGCCACAAAAAAAAGGGAATGAAGAAGTTCACTAGCTTGAGAATAAAAGAAAATGAGCAAATAATATGGCTTACACAGATCAAAGTCGAAGCAATATATTCTGAAAGGTTGTGAGGATAAATTAGGGCAAATCATATCCTCCAAAGTGGGTTAATAACGTGATTGACATTATGTTATGATTTATTAGCACACTTCTTTTATGAAATACTACTAATAAATAAGGTCATTTACCCATATGAGATCACCTTATCTTCTTCTCTTCCTATGAATCGTTCTTCTTTTGTACCATAGATTTTCTCACTAAATATCATCGTCTAAACTAATTTCTTGAGTTACGAATCTTTTTGTCAAAATGCATTTTTATGATAATCATATGTTGGGGCACAAGATATGTGAATTTCAAGAGGCTAAAACTAGTATGATGTCTTTACACATAAGGTAATGGCAACTAGTGATCAAGTCGAATATGTAACAAAAATCTCTTTAAAGATCAAAAGGACAATCTCCACTATTTATTTGAAGTTGTGCATATTCTTCATCCATGAATCCAAGGATCATGTTCGTAAGGAGGTGAAAGAAATAAAAAAAATTGTAAAAACAATTGATTGAAAAAATTGAAGAATAAAAAAAGATGAAAATGAAGGAAAATGATCATTCATCAAATGCATTCATGACATTTCATATTTTCAATAGTATATAAATTTAAAGCCGGGACTACTGACCCGCACACTCTAATTTAAAGTTGGGATGACTAACCTGCACCCTCTAATTTAAAATCCAAGATGATTCTCCGTTACCTCACATCGATATTCTGGTTGACAATGTGGCCTACAATTCGCTTTTCTCTTTTATAAATGTTTTCTCTGGGTATAATCAAATTAAGATGACAGCCGAAGATATGGAAAAAAAATTACTTTCATCACCCCTTGGGGAACATCTTGTTACAAAGTAATGCCTTTTGGTCTGAAGAATGTTGGGACGACATACCAAAGAGCTATGGTAACTCTATTCCATAGCATGGTTCATAAAGAGGTAGAAGTTTATATAGATGACATGATCTAAAGAAACTCTTCGAAAGGCTTAGAAAGTTTAAGCTAAAGCTTAATCCTTCCAAGTGCACTTTCGGCGTGAGGTCGTGCAAATTATTGGGATTTGTGGTTAGTTAGAAAGGAATACAACTTGACCCCGATAAGGTTCATGCCATTTTATAAATGCCTCCCCCAAGTACAGAAAGAAAATTTCACGTTTTTTTCGGATACTAAATGATATTTCCAGATTTATATCACAACAAACCGCCACTTGTGAACCAGTCTTTAAACCTTTACGGAAAAATCAAATAGTTGTGAGGAACGAAGAATGCCAAAACGCATTTGAGAAAATCTGACAATACGTGCAAAAGCCTCCAATTCTAGTCCCCCTAGTTCCGAGTCGACCCTTGATTATGTATCTTACAGTCCTCGACAGATCCATGGGATGTGTGTTGGGGCAACACAATGAAACAGGAAAGAAGGAGCGTCATTTTCTATTTGAGTAAAAAAATTATAGATGTTAGAACATACTTGTTGTGCCTTAGCCTGGGAGGCCCATCGCTTAAGGCAATACATGGTTTGCCACACAACCTGCTTGATATCCAAGATGGATCCAATCAAGTACATTTTCGAAAAGTCTGCTCTCACAGGGTGAATTGCTCGTTGGCAGGTGATGTTATCAAAATATGATATTAGCTATGTTACTTAGAAAGCCATCAAAGGGAGTGCCTTGACAGATTATTTAGCTAATCAACCTAGGGATGATTATCAGTCAATGCAATGTAAATTCCCGAATGAAAACATCATGGTTTTGTTTGAAGAATGTGATAATGGAAAATGGACCCTATTGTTCGACGGGGCCTTAAAGGTAATGGGGCATGATGTTGGGGTTGTATTAATATCTCATAAAAAGCAGTTCATACCTATCACAATGCGCTTGTGTTTTGATTGTACCAATAATATAGCAGAATATGAAGCTTGCACCATTGGAATCTTGGCTACTTTGGAATCAAAAGAAAAAGTCATTAATCATCTTAACCAAGAATTGGAAACTCGAGAAAAGAAGTTAATACCTTATTTTACCTACATAAAGGAATTATCCTCACAATTTTACAAAATCACCTTTCATCGTGTCGCTCGAGAAAACAATCAATTGGTTGATATTTTGACTACTTTATCCTCGATGTTCCAAATAAGTCGAAACAATGAAATCCCATCTATTAAAATGGAGAGTCAAGATCATCATGCGTACAACCACGTAATGGAAGAAGAAATCGGCGGGAAACTGTGGTATCACGACATCAAACATTATCTTATAATAGAGAATATCATCCCGAAATATCGGAGAATGAAAAAAGAACTCTGAGACGGTTAACCGCGAGATTTTTTGTGAAAGAAAATATTTTGTATAAGAGGAATCATGATATGGTACTCCTCAGATGCGTTGAAGTCAATAAGGCGAAAGAAATTATACAAGATGTCCACGATGGCTCTTATGGGATCCATATGAACTGACATGCCATGCTTAAAAAGATTCTTCGAGCCGGGTATTACTGGCTCACCCTAGAAAAAGATTGTTTTAATTATGTAAAGAAATGTCATAAGTGTCAAATATATGCTGATAATATCCACGCCCCACCAATGCCCCTGAACACCCTTTCAGTGTCCTGACCGTTCTCAATATGGGGCATAGACGTCATTAGAATGATTGAAGCGAAAATATCAAATGGACATCGCTTCATCTTGGTGGCAATCGATTACTTTACCAAATGGGTAGAGGCCATTTCGTACGCCAATGTAACCATAAATGTGGTAGTCAAATTCATAAAAAGGGAGTTAATATGTCGTTATGGCCTACCAAGCAAGATCATTACCAACAATGCCACAAATCTGAATAACAAAATGATGGATGAATTGTGTGCCACCTTTAAAATTCAACACCAAAACTCGTCCCTTTACAGACAAAAATGAATGGCGCAGTTGAAGCAGCAAATAAAAACATAAAAAAAAAAAAAAAATTATTAAGAAAATGGTTGTAACATACAAAGATTGACACGAGATGTTGCCGTTTGCACTACATGGGTATCGCACTTCGATATGCACTTCAACTGGGGCAACCCCTTTTTCCCTGGTATATGGGATGAAGGTTGTGCTACCCATTGAAGTAGAAATCCCATCGCTAAGAGTATTAATGGAAGCCAAACTAGAGGAGTCAGAATGGGTACAAACCCATTTCCATCAATTGAGTTTAATTGAAGAAAAAAGGTTGGCAGCCTTATGCCATAGGCAATTATATCAGAAAAGATTGAAAAGAGCGTACGAGAAAAAAATACGTCCTCGAGAATTCTGAGAGGGAGACATGGTGCTAAAAAAGATCTTACCCATTCAAAAGGATTATCGTGGGAAATGGACCCCTAACAATGAGGGTCCATACGTCGTGAAGAAAGTTTTCTCAGGTGGAGCTTTGATCCTCACGAATATGGATGAAAAAGATTTAATCCTCCTTGTAAACTCAGATGTTGTAAAAAAGTATCATACTTAAAAAATGAATACCCGCTAGGTAGAAAACTTGAAATGGCAACCTAGACAAAAATTACGGTACAAAAAAAAATATTCGCTAGGTTGAAAACCTGAAAAGACGACCTAGGCAAAATTTAGGGTACAAAAAAGAATACCCGCTAGGTTGAA
The DNA here is from genome assembly GCA_037974735.1 of Cicer chorassanicum. Classification (NCBI taxonomy): domain Eukaryota; kingdom Viridiplantae; phylum Streptophyta; class Magnoliopsida; order Fabales; family Fabaceae; genus Cicer; species Cicer chorassanicum. Next base: position 1,678,932 of record JBBPBP010000003.1, read on the forward strand.
AACCTGAAAGGGCAACCTAGGCAAAATTAGGGTACACAAAAAAATGGATAAAAGAAAGATCAAAGATATCAAGTTCAAGAAAAATGTATAAGTACCTTTTTCATCCATGATTTTAATGGTCGTGTCCAATAAAAATGTTAATAAAAACCAACACATTCATTCATTCACTCATTCATGACATTACATAAATTTAAAGCCCATAAAACGATTCACATGTTGAAGCCGGGAAAACGACTCGCACCCAAAGCCGAGAAAACGCCCCGCATGTTGAAGCCGAGAAAACGACTCGCACTTGAAGCCGAGAAAACGACCCACATGTTGAAGCCGGGAAAACGACTCGCACCCGAAGCCGAGAAAATGACCCGCATGTTGAAGCCGGAAAAACGACTCGCACCCGAAGCCGAGAAAACGACTCACATGTTAAAGCCGGGGAAAACGACTCGCACCTGAAGCAGAGAAAACGACATGCATCTTGAAGCCGGGAAAACGACTCGCACCCGAAGCCGAGAAAATGACTCGCATGTTGAAGTCGGGAAAACGACCTGTACCCGAAGCCGAGAAAACGACTCGCACCTAAAGCCGGGAAAACGACCCGCATGTTGAAGCCGGGAAAACGACTCGCACCCTTCTAAAAAATTCTTTTCGGACAAAATTAGAGTTGTCATCTTTACTTACCTTTTACTTTGATTCTCAAGAAAATTCTAAGTAAAGAGGGGCAGCTGTTGACACCTAATTTTTTCCGCTTTTTATTTATTTATCTATTTATTTATTTATTTTTACTTTTTATTAAGAAAAAGAGAAATAATAATAATAATAATAATAATAATAATAATAATAATAATAAATGAATAGAAATATAAAAATAAATAATTAGGGCTATAAACTTTAGACAATCACATGTGTTCCCAGTTCTTGTTTGCCTCTAATTCTTGTTCAAACTCTTTTAAAAATAAAAAATATAAAAAAAATATAAAAAATAATAATAATAATAATAATAATAATAATAATAATAATAATAATAATAATAACAAATAAATAAAGGTACATAATTGAATGAAAGAAACCGAAAAGAAATGGATGGATGGTCATAAAAATCGGTATAATGATAATCAATTGATTGAAAAGAAACCAAAAACAAAGAGATTAATAGTAATAAAATAGTGATCAATTGACAATTATTCCCTTATCTTTTGTAACCTACACCCGAAAAGCCTGTAAATAATCGATACTAAGAGTAGAAGACGGAGCACAATTGGGGGGACAAGGAGGAGCACAATTTGGAGCATTATTGAGAGCACAAAAGAAAGAAAGAAGAGAGAATAATAGGCAAAAAAGTAGAGAATAAAGATTGGAACCAGGAACTAATAAAAAACCTCTCCAATGCGGTAAACACTTTTTTTTCTTTTTTTTCTCCTCGTCTATTTTTTTTGACATTATTGTTGTTATAAAGTTTTTTTTTATTATTCTATGCACATATGATGTAAACAAGAAATTTTTTTCGGTTTCACGATCAAGTTTTGGAATCAATTAATAAGAATAAAGTTGTATAATCGTCTATTTCTTTATCAAATTCGTGATATCCTATCTTTATTTTGTTTTCTTTCTTGTGCGTTAGATCTTAGACTCTTTTTTGTTATTATCACCGCCGGTCTGCGCTACGTATGCGCCGCCAACTCGCGAATCTACTCTTAATTTTTATCCTTTACGGTTTGTAAAAGTCAAAAAGTAATAAAAGTGTTTCCTTAAAATAAAACGATACACAAATCAATATACAACACATCACTCCTATTGTTATTATTATTATTATCACTATTACCATTATTACTATTATTATTATCACTATTATGTTGTTAATTTATTTTGATATGTATATATATAAAGTAAAATTAATAATAAAATCAGTCAACACATAAATATTTTCTACCCAAAAACTACGTGTGTTTTGATTTACCTATTGCACCTGGGGATACATAGGAGCAAGGTTTTTTCCTTGTCAAACCAAATTAATAAAAAAAAAATATTTTTCCTTCTTTTATTAATGTAAATAATTTATTTATTTTTTTATTATTTTTTTGGGTAAAAATAAATAAATAAATAAATAAATAGTTTGTATGCAATTAATTATAGGGTAACCGTTTTAACGGACCTTCGTAATCGACTCCCAAATCCGAATTTTTGGTTCAAAAATCATTATTTTAGGTTTTATCCAATTTTTTCTTTGAATAAAATAAAATTGGTGGCGATTCTTTTTTCGCGGACAAACCGAACGCGACAAATGCATAATAGTTAATCTCAATAAAAATATTAATAAATTTTAAATTATGTATACAAACAATCTTGAACTATAGAAGGTATTTCAATTGTTTCAATTCAAATTCATATTCAAATGTCTTGTGAGGATAGATGGTTAGATTTCAACGAAATAACCAAAGTCATATATACAAATAAATCTACTTATTAATAGATGTGATTTGAATAAGAAAATAAGGATGAATATAGTGAACTATTATTAATAGATAATAGATAACAATGGTTGAAGGCGATCTTTTAATATAACAATTATATTAAACTCTATCGAATGGTCAAATTTATCACAGTTCATACGAAAGTCCAAATCATAATTTAATTAATAATAACTCATAATAATTGATTATTATCGATCTATAATTGATTAATCAAATATAACTAATTTAACACATTTTTTTTTGTGAGGTACAAACAATTTTAGGTTCCATAGTTTGAAATGAGATTTTTTTTTTACAAGAATTTACGATAATATTATACAACCAATCTTGGCCAATAGAATATAAAAACTAAAAATCTTGGCCAAGTTATCGTCTCTTGCTCTGTAAAATTCACTGCTCTTTTACATATAGATTTGTACAATGTTTTTTTTAAAACAAAAAAAATACCTAAATAAAAAAGTATTCCCTAATAAAAAGATTTTTTTTTAACACAACTTTTCAACCTCTTCTTATTTTTTGATAATATTATAGAATGTTGCAAATGACGACCGATTAACTTGAGAATACTTTTATACTACGTTTTTGGTAAAACAAATCTCACACTTGCATATAAACTTGAGAATACTTTTATACTACGAATTTGGTAAAACAAATCTCACACATGAAATTGATTTTGAAATTCAAAATTGAAATTGATAATTAAGTTATCTTGATTATTTTTTGTCTTAGAGAAGATATTAAATCTCACCATAATTAACTCACAATTGAAAAGTCTCATATTTAAATTTAAGACAAGACATTTAACCTAACATTAGTTAGGATTAAGACTTGATTTATCTTTTTAAGTGTAAATTTTAAATCTGAAAGAACTACAATGAAAACAAACTAATTTCTTTTTTAGGGAAAATTTTATGTAAAAAAACCTTACATAAGTAGTAGTAATAAGTAAAATAATTATATGATATCTTTTAATGTCAATGATTCGCGAATATTTGTTCATAAACGGGAGTTTCAATCAAATATTTAATGTTGATAATGAATGAAGTTTTAATTTAGTTAATTTGCAATAAAAATTTAACTATTTCCTTAATTAAAAAATAATGACGTAGGATATTTAAATAACGTGACATATGATATGTACAATGATTAACTCCTATTAATTTTTCATATGAATAATTAATGCATCTATATGGTTTTATATCATAAAATTATATGTATTTTTTTACTTCAAAAATTTAGAGATAGACCAAAATTGTCGACTTTTAAAATAAGAGGATCAATCTCATAAACTAGTAATAATAGATGGACTAAAACTGCAATTAAGCCTATTAAAACAAGTCGTTTTTAATTAAATGGTAAATTATAGGTGTCTTTGGAAAATTATGATTGTTGTGAGTAGTACACATGACAAGTTTTAGACAAATAAAACATTTAATATTTCTCTAGTAACGAACATTCACATGCTTTTGTCACAAAGACTTAGTATTAAAAAAACGGTTTGTTCTTCAAATTAAATTGACATATTTTTCAAAATGGTTTGATTTTTTTTTTTTATAAAAATTATACACAGAAGAATTAGTTAAAATTAATGATTTTTTAAAA
>JBBPBP010000003.1:1706690-1729646 GCA_037974735.1 Cicer chorassanicum
TCACATGACTCAGTTGTCACGCTAGTATCTAATGAGTGATTGACTCATGGTAGAGACAAAATATAACATAATGATAAAGATCAAAAGCAACAAAAATAAATTACAAGGTGAAAATGGAAAGAAAACAAAACTTTAATTTCAACTTGTAATTTTAATTATGTATCTACAAGTATGTCATCAATGTTAAATAATGAACATTTTTGTCTATCTTTAATCTTTTTCTAATTTAGTAAAATTTATCTTTAAGTTGTTTTGTTGATCTTTATCATCATCATTATTACCCTCAAAACACTATCTTATTGTAAAATTCATGTGTATATATTTTCATATATAGTTCATCGATAATAAAATTCTTCTATATAGAATCGAAAGCTAAAGCATTCGCAATTAGGGAAGTTTGGATTTTCATCTTCACCATGAAATGAATTTTTTAGATAAGTGCTGAAGTTTGTCATATTATTTTTGATATAACACATCTAGCAAGTGACATTCTCATTCTCATTCGTATCTAGACAACTATACATTAAATTAATGTTTATTTCCAATTTTGTGTAGATAATACTTGATCCGTAAAGATTACTATATAATAATTTAATTTAAAGGATTATTCAAACAATAAAGTGCAATGAAGATCAATTGAAAATGCATATAAATCTCATAGAGAATGAACTTGCAACAACTTATGAACTTTAATATGCAATGCAACGTCATGTAATCGGGTTTCAGAGACAACTAATTCATTATTACGACAACTAACGATGTATATCATCCACCTTAATCTGAAGAAATTTTAAATAGATAATTAACGTAATTAGTGAAACATATTTTAAAGGATTATTAACATGTGAGATGGAGCTTATTTTAAATTCTAAAAAAAGTTGCACCATTGAAATGAAAAATTGATAAGTTCATGTTCCTGAGTTAATTTTTAAAAAGGTTTTGTAGAAGATTTTGAAGGGTTATATATATATATATATATATATATATATTAAACACAAATAACATTAATTATATAATATGGTTATATATCTTGTTATTTCAATTTTTTTTAAAAATCAAATTTCAAATATACATTAAAATATAAATTTAATTCTTCAAAGTATTTTCTTCAAAAATTAAACTCGTAATCACACCCTTATAGATCATAAATAGATAATATCATGAAAATCTAACTCTGTTGAAATCCAAGTGTGACTAGTTAGACCCATATTTACTAGGAATTGAAGAAATATTGAATATATAAAATAGATAACTCGTATACCTATTGTCTTAAAGATTTGGATTGAAATATGATTTCAAGATCTCTTAGAGATCTTGTACGTTTAGCTCATTATTGTTACCGGAATCTCCAACAAACTTCCATTATTTTTTTTCCTTATGAGAATTCAACACCTGGCTTCAATTGTTACCTTCATTTTTCACCTTTTTATTGCTGATCACCTAAGTCTGATCAATTACACAATAATTCCCTTCCCATTGTTGCAAAGATTTTGTCATAATTAATAATCACTACAATTATAGGCAACCAAGTCTTTGGATGGGGTGCAAATACTAAACAGCCGGAATTGGATTATTGCTTGTAAAGTTTATGAAGATTACATACTCCACACTATCTCTAAAACTCAACAAGAAGTAGAGAATGATTAATTGTAAAATTATGAATTAAAACAATCACCAAATTATATCATTGTCTTCATAGAAATCATTTCTTCCCAAAAGATGCCAGTTGAGTATGGTATAGCTAACATCATTTTTGTGGCTTTGATGGAGTTGGAGATGACGGCGGCTTTAAATCCGGATACTGCAAAGAAAGATAAAACTCATGAAATACTTCTTATTTTATCAAAGAATGTGATCTTAAAAGTTTAAATGTAAGAAAGCAGTAATAGGCACACTTCCTAAATGTATGTCCTTTTTAGTCCATACAGTATAATTATTTTTCTCATTTTGGTTCCTGTATAAGTTTTTTCTTTCATTTTAGTCTCTATCAATCTATCATACAGGGTCTAATTGAACATAAATCAGATGTTACAGAGATTAAAACCCATAAAAAATTATATTATAGAGACTAAAACCAAACATGAGTGCAAGCAAATTTATATGGACTAAAAACATAATTAACCTCTTATTGTATTTACACAATAATGGCTTCACTTGAGTTAAGGTGCAATTACTCAAGATTACAATACTTTCATCTAAAAGTGTGATTATTCATGATTTAGAGATATTGCATAATGAATAAGTATACACGAAGTGAATCAGAATCCTAAACTTCTGAAGCTTTCAGGTTGTGAGGGAACTTGGATCAGAATATAGAAAAAAACTAAAGAAACAAATTAATAGCAAGCAACAATAACTAATTGATATTTTCTGCTTAAACCATTGACCGTGCTTTGTTTGACATGAAGGGTCACTACTGTGAAAAAGAAAGTGAGAGCAAGAGACAGAGAGAGTTGAGGATAACATACATTGGGATAGGGAGAATAGGAAACTACTGAACCGATTTTCATTTCCGGATTGGACTCTACAGACCTTTTCACGCGACCATTATCTGTCTCTTGATTTCCAACTGCAGGGATATCTAAGGATAACACGCTCTCATTATTACTATCATTTTGCTGAATGGCTCCATTTCCATTTGTACTGAGCTTTTCTGCTGCTTTAGTCTTTTTCCTTCGGTTTATATGCACAGAAGGCGGCAAAAGGGTATCTTGTATAGCCTGCAACAACAAAGACCCAACATATGAACTCTTTTCCTTACTTCAAACAGATTTAGCACAATCAGATACATACGTTCCTCAGTTGGAATCAAGTTGATCTGTGGGAAATGAATTTCCAACATATGATCATTGAACCCCCGTGTTTAAATCTATTTTTGTTTTGTTTTAACCATCCAGTTCTCAGGAAAAAGAGGTCCTGATAATCCAAAGTTCAGCTGAAAGATAAGTAAAACATGACCAATAATTGTTTCATTCAGAGTTCGAACTCCTCGTTTAAATCTTCACATATACTCTAGCAAGTAAGAATCTTTTTAAGCTTCATAGGGTGCTTTGATTCATAGAATGAAGAATGCTAACTTAGATCCAACTTAAATGGTTTTCTAAGGTGAAGAAATATATGAATAGAACGTAGAGGATGTTCGATGCGTTCTGGCAAACAAAAAACAGGAAGAAGAGAAGAGAAAGGACATACCATCCACCCTTGCTGGCCTCTAACTCCACCTTTGATTGCATAGGCTTCTTTGAAACCATTCTTGAATAATAACTCGGCAACTTTCATGGAATTACCGTCGAAACTACCTTACATTCAAAAGAGTAACAAGTGAGGAATTTTTGACACTTGTATAGTATATGGTTAAAGAAAATGAAAAAAATTCTCATCATCAATGTGACTCCTATAACCTTAGTCAGAGTTGTATCATAACCACATTATTTCTCAATCTTTAGAAAAATGTGAAATGTGAAGTGATAAAATAAGTGAAATGCCCAAACAAAAGTCATCACCAAACCACACCAGCCTAGAAGGCACTTTCCAGGCCAGATAACCATAGTTTGAATCAGTCCTCCATTCATTTCTATGCAACATTATATTGACGAATGAGAAAATGGAAATATTTGAAACAACCAGGTAGATACAGAAGAAAGATTTCACATTAAAATAAAATTTAAGTTGGGAGAACAATGGTTCAAAAATTGGAATGTCATTCAAAGTTGTATCCCATCCCAACTCTCCATATTTTACTTAAATTTATTATCTACTCGATTTAAATTTTGGTAGGTAAATAGATAAACTGATAAAGCATATCTAATAACATCCACTTTATGTCACTTAGCATTAGCAGATCTAAAAGTTTTTTTTTACAAGAAATATAACAGTTAAAGAAACCTCATTGGAAAATTCTAGTGTTATTACAGCATATGCCAAATTAAACAATCCATAAAGAAATTATCAGACACTTTTTCCACTTTTGTACTAAATTAGGCCATGTTTTCATAAGCAATTTAATTAAACGTTTGTAGCATAAATACTTATCATATAAATGCTTATGTATAAACTATTTTTATAACAAAAGATAAAATCAAATCAAATTATTTTTATATAAACTATAAGTTAATTTCATAAGTTATCTTTGAGAACTTATAGAAATAATTTGAAATCAATTTATGGACATGTCATAACCTGTTTTCAAAAGCTCATTCAGACATCCTCACAAGTGTTTATGTCACTAGACAAATTCAAATAAGTCTATCCAAAACACAACTGTAGTTTCTTCTTTTATTTACTTTTCTTTTTCCACTTCAATTAAACATGACTCAGAATTCAGTTTCATAGAGATAAACCCTTATCAATATAAGTGTTTATGTATAAGTATTTCTATTTCTATAACAAAAGATAAAATAAAGTCAAATCGTTTTTACATAAACTATAAGATGTTTTCATGCATTATCTTGAAGAGCTCATAAAAATAAGCTGAAAACACCTAATAGACATGTCATAAGTCGTCTTCATAAGCTCTTTCAAATAGTTTCCTAAGTGCTTCTACCAGAAGACAAGTTCAAATAAGTTGATCCAAATAGTAAAAACACAAAATTTTAGTTTCTTTTATTTACTTTTCTTTTTCCAGTTCAATTTCATAAAGATATACATTGCATTAAATTAAATTAAATTAAATTGCTGCAAAACAAGTTTCATCCTTTTTCTCCCTACATATTACCTGTCCAAAACACATACAACAGTGTTAGACGCATCCTCGAATCTCTCCAACACTTTCTTCACAAACCCATCTTCATTACCCTCATTGAACTCAACCAACACCACTTCCTTCTTCAACATATTCAAATTAGGAGACCCCAAAAACTTCACATTCTTCCTATCCCTTATATCCAACAACTGCGAATCAGGATCATCACGAAGCTTCCTGAACGCATCAATTGCCGAAACAAATTTATACTTCCTGAAATACTCTTGTGCAAGAGGGATAGCAACAAGATAAATGAAGCTACAAGCAGCAACGAAAAATGGGTATCGGTTGAAGAAATCATCAATGGAGACGAGAATTGATTCCAAGTTGATTTTGCCTGCATCTGATAAAGTGGGTGATGCGGTTTCAATAGCAAGAGATGGAAATGGAGTGAAGAGGTGAATTATGGGAAGTGAAAAGGGAGATTTATAGAAGAGGTTTTGAAGTGAATGGGTTTGGATGGTGGGAGAGAAATAGGGTTTAGGAAAAGATGAAATTGTTGAAGAGTGGGGTTTGGTGGTGAAGAGTTTTTGGGTTTTGGGGTTGAAGAGTGGATAAGAGAGGAGAAGAGACAGAGAATCCATGAGGAAGTGGCAAATGCTCACACCAAGGTTTTCCAATTGACATATATAATAAATCTATTATTTTAGTGTTTTTTATCAATTCAAAATTTAAATAATATTAATAAGTAAGAAATAAAATTTAATAACTATGCACAGATAGAGTGTAACAATTTTTAATGAACATTTAATTATATGTCATTATTATATCATGTTTTAATATATTCATAAATACGAATGTCGTGTTTAATGTTATTTCTTTATAAAATGCACGTAAAAATATTTAAATAATTATTTTTTAAATTGAATTTAAATATTGAACAATTGTGTCAAACTGTTTTACGAATTTGTGTGTTCTTTGTAACAATAATTGAGTTATTTGAACAATAAAATTGGACAACTTTTTTTGATATACAGGAAATGTGTGAAATGTGTGGGGAGAAGTAGCATGTTCTTTCTGTAAGACCAACGAAAAGAACATTCTTATAAACCTTACAGAACATCCAATGAAAAATCCAGATTTTTTCTATATTTACATGAACTACGCTTCTGTCCTGTACAAGAAGATATATGGACTCTATAACTGCTAGAAACCGGATTTGAAATCCATGCATATCAAAGTCTTTTCTCCAAATTGCTAAGGAGATCTTCCATGCATGCTTTGTAAACTTCCATGCCTGAAACATGTTTCGCAATGTCGAAGCCGACAGTCATCCATTTCTTCCCCAGTTCAATCTGACCTAACCTCACTGGGACTGCTGCTCGGTTCCATGCAGTCATGGCAAGCCACTTTCCTTCTTCAATTGGATACTCACCTTCCTTCAAACCAACCATTATCCTATAGGCTTGCTTGTACATGCTATATACAAGATCATCATCTTTTTCACCCTTGTGGATGCTAGCAATGATTATAAGCTTGCGAACAACAAGAGCGACATTTTGATAATCTGGAACTGGTGATGAAAGGAAAGATGAGAGACACTCATTTAAAGCAAAAGTAGCAACTTCGTGGTTAGACCACGGTCCCTGAGAGGCATATAGGCCTATCTGAAGAAGGGACTGAGGCTTGCAAGCCTTTGAACTGGCAAAACTTTTCACTGTGAAGAGTTGTGATCCTGAGTCATTTAGCCTTCCTTGCATATCATAAGCAGTGAAAGTGTATATGAAGAAAAGGTCAGGTTCAATGGTATTGATTTGGCCATTGTTGACAGAGTTCTCTGCTGAAATTGACTTGAGCATCTGCATCCACATAAGATAGAAGCAAGATAATATTCAACAAGATTCACAATTAAAATATAATAACAACAAATTACTTTTGACAGTAAATACAACTTATTTTATCCATTAAATTCAAGTCAACTTGACCTATTTGAAAAAGACTAATGCACCAGGTACCAAATAATGAAGAAAACAAAATTTTCATACCTGCCCTGCTCTATCTAGTAAAGTTACAGCTTGTTTGACTTCAGTTTCTGACATAGCAGTCTTTCTCTGAAATTCTAAAGCTATCATTGATGACACAGAAAGCACTAATGATTTACAAACCATGAAATTGTTCTCATCATCAGACCCTTTAGCTAGTAGAGCATAAAAGTTTGATGCAAGTCTTAAGAACTCGGCAGACAACTCATAGTTCTTATCCTGTCCTGTTTTTGTACCAAAGTTCCATGAAGTCACAGCAAACCAATTCCGCTCACGTCTTCCAACCTCCTCTTTTCCAAAGAAGCAATCAGGACCAAGCTCAGATGCTCGTGTATGGGCAAGTTTTAAGACTTTAAGAACTTGCTGTTCATTACCCGGTTCTTGAGATAGGACAGTGACCAAGGTGCGCATAACTGTTACCTCTGCTGTTGGCATGGACTTTCCTGAAGCATAAAAGTTTAGCATAGTTGATAGAGAGGCAACAGCAACAGGTGGAGCACGGCAAGCAACAGCTTCATGTGCTGAAAGTGAAAGAAAATCTGGTTGAAAGTCGAGGCACGTAGTCATCGCTTCAATTTGAGTAATAGCACCTTGGCTGTCATTTTTTTGGAGATAAATTTTGTACTGAATTAAAACAAATGAAACATTAATATAAGTTCTCATTTCATTCCAATTATCAACATTATCCAAATGAGAAGTAAGTGGTAGTAACCAACTTAAAACATTGATTAGCAAATAGTGCAGTGTCTTCTTCATAAGATCCAAACCTATCTGTAAGTATTGTGATTTTGTGGCCACCTATATTTATATATACATGTGTGTGACATAGATACAGAGGAACCAATACACGAGGAGAGATAGAGAAGACAGTACCTTAAGAAAAGCACAGACAACGTTGGGCTCAAGCTGCAAAGATGGAAAAATAAGGATAACATTTCTTATTTGAATGAAAGTTAATGCAACAAAGTCAAAATTCTAATGGTCAACAATACCTTCTCGGCCTCATCGATGTATTCTTTAGCTCGATCCAGCTGTAAGAGACCAAGGTGGCAGAGACACAAAACTCTAAATCCCTTGGCTCGAAGTATTCTGTTCTCTGTGTCGTGTGGAATATATAGCATTGATTTTTCAAAGAGTTCTGCACTGGTTCCATAATCTTTTGACTGAAAATTGTCAGCACCACTGAAAATCAAGTAAAAATATTGAGATCAGTGATCTCACTTGGATGAAAATCTCCCATCGTAGAAGGCAGTTACTGCTTAATTAGATAAACACTGCGGCTGCAGGAATATTGTGGTAGTATATAATGTATTTCTCACTAAATCTACATATACACACTTATGGAAAAAGTCTCACCTAATTCTACTGTTTGCTGTATGCTGAAATTTGAAGGTTAACTTTTAGCAGTGGAATCACTGAGAAAGCCGCAAAGAATAACTTATATTAGTTACCTACTAGAATAGTATAATATGATTTGAATTGTTTCTTTCTGTTTTACTTGACATTAGTTCAGAACATGTTCTGAAGATGTGGACTAATATTTGGTTGGTGCGCATACAAAGTGTATGTGAGTGTCGTAAATTCAAGAGTACCGAGTTGGAGTATTACTCATAGAAAAAAAACAGAAAAGGAAACTTATTGCCCATGTTGAACCCACGATATTTGGATTCAACACAATGACATTCTTACATCACATCCAATGACATTGCTTATGTTGAATATCATGTTAGATTAGTTCAACTTCAACCAAGAAAGGTGACGCATATAGCTTGGCAATTTCATAATTTCAAAAAACTTTTTCCACATTCAATCACACACTTAGTACATATTCTCTTCTGAAAACATTTAGGATGACAAATCCAAAAGAATTATATTTCTGAAGTTTAACTGTTTAAGACACATCCAACAGTGTTATCATTCAAAGGGCACAAAACAATCACAAACCACATTCAAATTTATACAACTATATGAGCTAGTAGAAGAAACAGATTAGGAATGAACTAAAGAGTATAATAGTATTTATACCAATTCCATAGAACAGCGTGCATTGCCGTTCTATCCTTAGCAGCTTCCTGCCCTGCAAAAAGTGCCACCACCCTTTCATCAGACACAAGCTCAGCAACCACTTTAGCCCTCACTCTAGCCCCTTCTCCACCGCCGCCGAGCACTCTACTCGCCACCCTCACCGCAGCACCAGCACTGACATGACACCTCCCTAATAGCCCCAAAAACACTCCTTTCGCCGTCTCCGCCCCCGCCGTCCCTGCCGACGCAAAATAGGCCTCCACAGCAGACACCCAAACACCTTCTGGAATCCCTCTGTCGATCACCATTCCCCTCAATTCCTTCTCTGCTTCGCCGTGTCTCCCTAACCCTAACCACGCCTTCATCGCCAAAACCGAAAGGCTTGGATGATCGTCACCACCTTCAGCAGAATCTCTCAAAACCTTCACACACTTAACCACGCTCTCGAATTCCTCTTTCTGCAAATGGATCGCGGCGATGAACCTCAACACCTTCCACCTTAACCCTCTGATTTCCACCTTCTCTTCTCGTGTTCTCGCTGCACCGAATCCCTTCTCGCAATTCTCCAACGCCTCGTTCATCAGCTTCAGCGCCTCGCTCAAATCGCGATTCGCAGCGTCTTCGCTGTTTTTCGATAGCGAGCTTTTGCCGAACGCCATGAATTGTTTCGCGAGCTCCATGTAGTTCTCGCATGAACCGGAGAGCATGCTTTTGCTTCGGTTCAGCAGCGCAACTGCCAGGTTCGGGTCCCGAACCTCCCATGCCGTTCGGGACCGGGCAAGGTTCAGATCCAGTAACAGTTTTCGCTCTCCGGTATCGGTTATCGAAGCGATGTCGAGTTTGGAGATCAAATCGGTGGCTCGCTCGAAGCATTTGGAGGCGAGATCGAATTTACGGAGGTTGTGCCATAGCATGCCTGTCTTGTAGTAGAATGACGCCGACTTGATCGCCGGAGAGGGGATCCCGGTAACGTCGCTGGCGATGGAGAGGAGGTCGGCTGTCAAGTGTCGGAGTTCCGCGTGGTTTTCACTGGCGATGGTGGTGGTGGACGAGGAAGAGAGAATAGTGGCGGTGTTGGAGATGTCTACGCAGGCGTTCCAGAGACGGTAGCTGAGTTTCCAAATCCGAAGCTTCAGTGAGTTAGAAAACGGAGCGAGTTGACTCAGCTGCGTCAGGCAATGCCGGAGATTAGCAGCGGTGGTTTGCGGTGGAGGTTTGTCGGTGGAGTGGGCTTCAATTTGCTTGACAATTGCCTCGATTTGAGAGAGAAGGTGCTGATCATCTCCTTCTCCGTGGACTGTCCGGAGATCCGGCGAGGATATCTCAGCAATTCTCATAATTTTGGCGGGAAACTTTGAAAAACTGGTTTTTCTTTTTCCCCTCTGGTCGTTTTCTTTCTTTTTACCTTATACACGCGGGTCCATTTAGCTTGGACCACTACAAGTTTTGGTTCATGCTGAACCCATAAATTTTACTTACTATTGAAGGTTTATACAATTATGTCATTATTTATACATTCCTCTCCAATATATATGAAAATTTTAATAGTTTCCCAGAACTTATAAAAATTAAAAAATAAATACATCAGAATCAGAATGAAGGATTCAGAATAGAATGAAAAATAAATACAAAATTGCTTCTTTTTCATCATAATGAAAACCCATTTGAAGAAATTTTGCAAGTGAAGGTTCAACTACTCTTCTTTTTTGTCAATCCAGTCACTTTCCCTCATTCCATTCCACTCTTCCAGCCTCTTCGCGAACTTGTACAATCGAAGCCACAAAGATAGTCAACTCAAATATCGAAGAAATAAGGAAACGGGCGACGATTTGGCACATATATCCGGATGTGTGGAAAGAGCAGCGGTGAGAAGCAGAAAAATCATTAAAAAACGACGATTGTTCGTGAAGGTTTCCACATAAAGACCCTTTGGTTCTGGCTTTCAAACATGTTGAATCGAATTGAGTCGCAGGAACATAGATCGGTGAAAAAAGGTATGATATTTTGTTAGTTCGCCTTTTTTTTTGACGATTTGTTCAAATAGAGTACCGATTTGGTGCTTTCTTAAGCAAAGATGATTGGTACCGTATTTGAGTTTTTTTTGTCTCTTCTGATTTTTTGAGATCAAGTTTGTAGATTTAAGAGCTTTAGTATTTTTTTTTTCTGCTTTTATGGTTCACCCCTATTCTTTTCCAACCATCCAGATCCGCATATGAGCAGCCACAACCAAATATTCAAATTCTGCACCCCTCCCCCTCAAAACAAAATAACTATAATTTTATTAAGATTTTTAAGACTTGTCATGCAATGGCCTATGACATAGCAAAAATTCATTAACAAAAAACACTGAAACAGAAACAAACTACCTTGTAAGTGTTATTAATTCTTTGTTTTTATTTTTTGTTACTTTTATCGTTTGTTTTTTTTTTTGAATGTTTCGTGTTGTAGTTGATTTTATTTCAATAATGAATATAATTATTTAGAGCTTGCAAGTAAAAGAACTTACTGAGTAATACCACTAATTTCTTGTGTTTGTGAATTTGGATGTGCAACTTCATTTTTCTCCATAGTGGATAACCAATATAACTTTTTTCTGGGCAACTTCAATGTTATAGTGAAATTTTGATTTGTTAAATAGGGATACCTTTAATTTTTCCCTTCACAAGAGTGGGAAAGTTACTGACTTTTGTTTTATTTAGGAATATAAAAATATTATTAGTGTACTAGTATGAGGTAATAGTCTGTTTCATAAAAATGAAGTCATAGTCTATTCCAACTTATAAAAAATGAGGTAGTAGTTCGTTTCAAGTTTTCTATTTAAAAATGAGGTAAAAGTCTGTTTCAACTCTATTGAACTAAAAAAGTTAATAGTCTGTTCCAACTTTTCAAAAATGAGGTAGTAGTCGTTTCAAGTTTTCTATTTAAAAATGAGGTAAAAGTCTATTTCAACTTTTCTGAGTTGAATTTGAACTAAAAATGAGGTAAAAGTCTGTTTCAACTTTTCAGAGTTGAATTTTTCAAATTCAACTTTCCAGAGTGACATGACTGCTTAGTTGTAGGCATCATTACTATGTTATAGGCATCATTACTATATTGTAGGCATTATTATAGGCATCACATTAATTCTATCATCACACCAGTACAAATGATAATTTAAATTAATAAAAAAATCAATATTAAAAAAAAATTAAAGGTACCAGAATAATAATTTGTACAAACTTTTCATTAGTGATAGTTACTACAAGAATAATAATTTCAATGAACCTATGAAATCAAATTTAAATAACAAAATCATTCTGAAAATAAACAAATAATTAACTTAATTAACATAATAATTAACATTTAAATCATTCTAAAAATACCATATAATTATAAAGTATAAAATTAATGAAACAAATAATCAACCTAATTAATAGATTAATTAACATTTAAAGCATTCTCAAAATATCAGGTAATTAAAAAGTTTAAAATTAATAGCAGGTAATTAATTTCATCATCGTACATAATGAACATCTTTCTTTCTAGATTGAACCCATTTTCAAAGATAATGTTGTCCATTTTCAAAGATAATGTTGTAAACTTTGTTGGAGATGAGACTAAACCAAATAACTCAAACAAAAACCTAAATTCATAGTGAATGACACAACTAGTAAAAACAAAAGAATTTTTCCTCTAACTCTCTCAGCACTCAATTTTTGATGTAATTTGACATTTTTCTTCTTTCCTTCTTCTATAACTTCACATGCAAGTGCAATCATTTGTGAATTAGATTGGTTTTCAATTTCATCAACATCATCTTCATCTTCAATTCAAATAAACAAATTGCATGTAGCAGGTGTATGAGATTTTATAACAAATCAACATTAATTTCAAAAGATAACGGTTATAAATTTATTATTATTAATAATAAATTAATAAAAGGTAACAATTATAAATTTATTATTATTAAATTATGAAAGTGAGCGGCACAACTCCAATAGTGAACTCGCCAAAAACTAAATTTTACCTAACTACACGGCGGACGAACGTATTTGGCTACCGTTGGAGATGCTCTTAGAAATTTTAATTTCAACAATCCAACCATACATTGTAACCTAAATACACTAACCACGACTTACAAATCCTAATTTCGTAGATCCAACCGTATAATATAACCTAAATGAACTAAGTATGATTTTGAAATCTTAATTTTGGCGATCCAATAGTTCAATCTACCTAAATACACTAACTACTTTAATTTAAATATTTTAATTAATATTATTATACATTATTTTAATTTTAATTTCAAATAAAATTAAACTTAAATTTTTATAATAATAATAATAATAAATAAAAAATAACGATCATAAAGTTATTATTATTAATAATTTACAAAGAAAGTTAATGATCATAAATTAATAAAAAAAAAAGGTATCGGTCATAAATTTATTATTATTAATAAATTAATAAAAAAGTAACGGTTATAAATTTATTATTATAAATTATGAAAGTATTGTTCCTTTCTGAGAGCGGCACAACTCCATCAGTGAACTCGCCAAAAACTAAATTTTACCTAACTACACGCTGGCGGACGAAGTATTTGGCTACCGTTGGAGATGCTATTAGAAATCCTAATTTCAACGACCCAACCATACATTGTAACCTAAATACACTAACCATGATTTACAAATCCTAATTTCGAAGATCCAACCGTATAATATAACATAAATGAACTAAGTATGATTTTGGAATCTTAATTTTGGCGATCCAAGAATGAACTAAATACACCTAAATACACTAAATACTTACAATTCCTAATTTCTACTATTCGAGCATCAATTCTAACCTAAATAAATAAACTACAACTCATGAATCTTAATATCAAAGATTCAACCGTTCAATCTAAATAGACTAACTATAACTTAAATACGATCGTACTTTCTAACTTAAATAGACTAACTATAACTTACGAAACAAAATATCGAATATCCAATTATACAATCTAACATAAATATATTAACTACAACTTAAAAATTATAGTTTCAACGATGCAACAATTTTTTTTAACATAATGGAAATAATACAAAGATAATTTTATTTGAATAAAAATAATATGATTAATTTGATAAGGATAAAGATAATTTGATAAAATAAATATGATAAGGAAATAATATGATTAATTAATACAATTAATTAATAAGGATAAAGATAATTTGATAAAATAATTTTTTTTCTAATAATAATCGAATTTTTACTAAATATACAAAAACAACACTTATTTTTTTTATTTGAATAAAAAACAACGTTTTTGGTCAATATTGTACAAAAATAATTACAACAAAACTAAGGGTTAATAATACAATTTTTGTATTCTTTGACACATTACCTCCACTATAGGTAGCCCATTTGCATCTCCACCATTCTATTATTTTATTATTAAATCAACGGCTGGAGTAAGATTGGTCCAAAATGGACCAATTTTTCGTAGGTCCATTCTATACTAAACCTATACACGCAGTTTACTAATTACTGCTATTTTTTTAGAATAATTTTTTATTAATCTTTTACAAGTCTCATACAACATAGTGGTTTCTCTTGATTTTTTTTCACAAAATTTCTGTTGGTAGAAATTGATTTTCGATAATCTCCTTAGATAAGCATTTTGGTCATTTAACAGATTTTGTTGGTTTTGAAACTTAACAAGATTAATTTTTAACTCTACAATACAAGTTCACCTCGAGCATATCTTGCCTCGAGTAAAGAGAACATCTCCAAGAATATATATTTGCAACTAAATACTTGTTGAACGAGTATTAACAATGTAAGTTACTTAGTTTGCAATGCCAATTCATTTGCCCTCCAAATTAACATGACAAATCTTGACCTCCAATCACGTTGATTGAGAATCATCACAACTTGTTGAGACTGGATGGACAATCGGTCGACCTTCTCAGTAACTCCACAGGACCACGGCATCCCTATATTTTTTTTTACTAGAATATTCTCGAACTTTTATGTTTTGAATAAAATCATTTCATGTGCCATTGTGTATCTTACCTCTCTCCTTCTCTACTCTCAATTCGCTGAGACAGCTTCGACTATCCTTCTCTTCTCTATTCCTTGATTTTCTCTCGTCTCCCCTTCTCGGTCCTCTCGTTCGCAACCATCGGTCGGCCTCCACACGGCATTGTTGTCTTCCATGCGACGTCAGTCTCTCCCTCTCAACCCCTTCTTAAACTTTTATGTTTTGAATAAACTATTTCATTTGCCATGTCTATCTCTCCTTCTGCCTCTCTTCTCTATTCCCTAATTTTCTCCCGTCTCCCTTTCTCGGTCCACTCGTTTGCGATCGTCGGTCGGCCCTTTCACGGCGATGTTGTCTTCCATGCAATGTATGTCTCTCCCTCTCAACCCCTTCTCAAACTTTTATATTTTGAATAAACTATTTTATTTGCCATTGTCTATCTCCCTTTCTACCTCTATTCTCTATTCCCTTATTTTCTCTTGTCTCCCCTTCTCGGTCCCCTCGTCCGCGATCGCCGGTCAGCCTCCACACAACGTTGTTATCTTCCACGCGACGTCTATCTCTCCCTCTCAACCTCTTCTCAAACTTTTATGTTTTGAATAAACTCATTTCATTTGCCATTGTCTATCTTCCTTTTCTGCCTCTTTTCTCTATTCCCTAATTTTCTCTCGTCTCTCCTTCTCGATCCTCTCGTTCGCAACCGTCGGTCGGCCTCCACACGGCGTCGTTGTCTTCCATGCGACGTATGTCTCTCCCTCTCAGCCCCTTCTCTGCGACCTCCCGGGCGACGTGTCCGTTTCTCACCCAAACCATCTCTTATCGCATCTCCATTTTGTAGTCTCCCTTCTCTACGACCAGAACCGTCGCCGTCTTCTCGTCTCATTTTGCAATAGCAGCGGTCAGCTGGCAGCGTCGCCTCTTGGTCTTGGTCCTCAGACTATCTCAATATGATTCTTTTATTTTTTCAGGTTGTTACTTTTTTCCTCTTCTACTATTTTGTTAATTGTGAATTGTTTTAGTTTAAGATTGTGAACTAGTAGTGGTGTGTGAATTGTATTTGTGACATTGTGAATTGTGAACTTTAGTGTGTGAATTGTGACTTTCTGATTAGTGTAGTGTGAATCGTGAGATTGTGAATTTGCGAACTTTTGTACTTTGTGAATGTGAGTTGTAACCTTGAGAATTGTGAACTATTTTTCTGAATAAGTTTTGTAATTATTTTATATATTTTTTTAAGAGTGATACGGTGTTTAAACATAAGAAAATTGTTGTATTTTTCAAGAATAAAGTTTTCCGACAAAGATGAAAATTGTAAAGCAGATACATTTTTTTTTTGATTGAATTGTGTGAAACTCTAAAAACTTGTGAAAAATATAAAATTGTGTGAATTGAAGCTCTAACTTTTCCAACTTGTCGACTATGTATGAATTGTGTTAAGTTCTAAAAAAAACAGGGAAGACAGGTACATATTATTTAATTGATCGGCTGATGCGCCTTATCTTAACTCTTCTTGTTTCTACCGCTATTATAGAAATATCATTTTCAATAATGAAAATTATCAAAACAAAAATGTGTAACAAGATAGATGATAAATTTATTGTTAACAATATGATATTTTATATTAAAAAATAAATAGTTAAAAATTTTAGTTCTGATTCAATTATCAATGATTTCAAGACTTTAGGAGAACAAATGACACAACTTTAATTCGATGTAAATGTCATTTTTCATGGATTATATTTTTTATTTTGTATTGATGTTATATTGAAACTTTGATAAAACTATATGATTTTTATGAATTTCAATTATAATATTTTAGTTAATAATTGTCACTCCCCCAATATTTTGTACTAGATCTATCAATGTGGACAACCACCTTAGAGTCACAATTTAATTAAATATTTCGCACACTTAACTTAATAAGGCTCCTAAATCCGGTTACATTAGATGAGCTCAAATCATATGTGAATTTTATAAGTCACGAACATTGTTCATTTCTAACAGCATTAACACTAAAGGCTTGTCATGAGCCATTACAATTTGAACTATCAACAATACACTTAATCTAGCCATCTAGAGAATGACACTCATGAACATTCGCAGTCTGATATAGACTATAAGAGTTCAAGTGGTTCAAGTGCAATAACCTGTTATACTTCAAATTCATTGTTTCAATGGTCTTCGTTCTATTATTGTAAACAATTATTGAGAGAATTAACCTATCTCCACAGAAGAGCATTTGATTTCTCTCAAGTCAAATTGAGGGCAATAGAAAGCCAAACATTATAGACCATAATCTCATGTTAATATAAGCATCAGACTTCCAATTTGCGATAATCCAATTATACATTCAAACAATCATTCGTTCATAAAACAGTCATCCATTAATCCAGTTTGTGATAAACTCCACATTGAAAACTCAAGAAGCATCACATTCATAAAACAGTCATCCAAACATCTATAAACAACCTAGAATGTTGCACTAGTTGCAATATACTTCTATTAAGTCTATTATTTAGGATAATTTATTGTGTTTAACGCACATACTTAATATTGCACATTAAACACATAAGTTGTGAAGGTCACACTTGGATAACATTGATGTGTACTATATAATATTGTTACGATTCTTTTGAATATTATCTTACAAAACCATTTTCAAAGTGATTTGGATCAAGTCATTTGATCTCTGTTTGGTCAATATAAGTACATTATTAAAGGAATAAAATATTTTTATCAGTGTATTTTCCTTTTAAGAATAAAGAATTAATTACTAATAATATTAACTAACAATCTTTTCAAATTTTTTAAAAATTAAATTAACTTTTTTTTTTAATTGAAAAATTAATTAACTAACAATTACTAGTTTATTAATAATCACAAATATCTATACTGGGCTTTTTGCCTAAGCCCAAACCTAAATCATACATTGTCCACTATCCCTCACTCATAATTTCTCTTTTCTCTTCTCTAGGTGCCACCTTCTTTCACCTCCGGCGAACAAGCTGAGGCAAGGTCACCGAGAACCACCAGACACAGTTTTTTTTTCTTCTTGAAAACCTAACTACAGCCGCGTCCACAGTTTCTAATGGAAGGCTTAAAGGTTTCAAAAGCCAACTTAGTAGTTTACATTCATCCTTCCAAAAGCACACAAGTTTCAAAAGCAGTTCTTCGTGAACTAAGCTCTATGCTTTTCGCGTACGCTTTCTTCAACCAATGGAAGATGTGACTGTAATTTTTTATTTATTCAATTTTTTTTTTGTTTTTATTTATTTTGGTTGTGTTGCGTCTTTGCAGGTACAACGAGATATTCGACGGCATCGTTTTGGCTTACGATGTAAATCCGTTTGATAAAGGCGCGAGGATCCTTCCTGGTATTTATCCTTATTTCGGTGTTAAATTGAAGGTCAATATGCTACTTTTTTCTCCCAAGCCAGATATGCTTTTAGGTATTTTTAATTCATTTGTGAATGTTACTGATTTTTTTGTTTTTATCGTCTTAAGAATAATTAACAATCAAGTTAGTTCAGTTTTCTCAGGTTAGTTAACTTGTTCATTAGTTAATAGGGTTTGTGTTGTGTTTGATTTTTCAGAAGGGAAGGTAGTGAAACTTACACATGAGTCAATTCACGTTGTTGTGCTTGGTTTTGCTTCTGCGATTATAACCGAGAAAGATATCAGGAAAGAGTTCGTATACAGAACGGTGAGTTTCTCGCCAGACTTTTTGGTAGTTGCTACTGTCTTGTGTCTGCATTATGGATATGTTATATAGTTATAGTTATAATAATATACATGTGGTTTTAGTTATCAGTGTGCTGTGTGGTTTTCCTTTTTGTAGAAACATGGACAAGATGTGTATGCCAGCAAATCACACAAGCGACACGTGATAAAGGTTGGAGCCATGATACGATTTTCGGTCAAGAGGTGACATACTTTTAAATCACTTAAAATAAGATTATATTTGTTCAATAAATCTTATTGCCTTGCAATTGCATGAGAATCTGTTTTGGTATCATGTTAGGTCTCTTTTACCTTGGGTTCTTTTGTATGATTTTCACTCTCTGGGCTCAAATTTGTGGAATTTGTTATATGTTGAAATTTCGATATTTTAGTTAGTTAAGCCAGTCACAAGGATATAGTAACCATCCCTCTAGATGGGCAGCATTGCATATCCTAATTGATACAATGAAGAAGCACCATGTATGGATGTATGTATGTACCTTTGTATGAGCAGTAACTAAAAATACCACTGTATAGTTGGTTGTATCTGAATTAATTGGAAAACAATTTAAATAAACCACCCATGTAACTGGTTTTTCCAGTTTTGTTTATCAATATAGTTAGTTCAATGTTGTGGAGATGAGAATATTATCAGGAATGAGTGGCCACACCAAGATATGGTTAAGAATGAATGGAATAAAGAGAACATTGGTGCAGAGTTTATTGTGGAATAGGTTTAAGTCTTGCTTTAGGTGGTTTGAGTCTGTACAGAGAGGACCCATAGAAGCATTAGTATAGAAGGTAGATTAGAATTAGATATATGACCCCACTAGTTGGAGGGACAGGAAGAATAAGAAAAATTATCAGTATTTTTTTATCTATGTAGGCAAATAGGCTGTTGTTTTCGCTTAATAGTACATTTGTTTATTCATAGAATTTAATTTTAAGAGTTCACATGTTAAGCTAGTTGTTAGCTTTTGCTGCATGTTGAAAAGCATAGGTGATTACGGTGACTTACCACTTTCTTGTTTATTGACAGCATAACTATATAGTTTTACAATGACCCTGTATAAAATTTAAACTCGGGTTATGAGTTGAGCATTGCATCATAATATGATTAATTTTTGTGATTAATCGTCGCAGTTTTGATGAGGAAATACTTCATGTTTATGGATCTCTGGTTCCAGATAACACCGGAAGCATACATTGGTTGGATAAGAACTTGGAAGTTGTTTCCCTTTCTGACAGGTTTTTCTCTTCTAACATATTTGTCACGTCTAAAGAATATTTTTGAAGTATATATGTTTGTGCTTACCTATCTTAGACAACTTTACAGGAGCACAAAAAAGAGAGAAAATGAGGGACAACCATTAATGTCAGAGAAAGATGCTATAGATGGGGAACCTTCAAGCTTTGACACTGTCCAAAAACTAAAACATTCAAAGAAGCAAAAAGTCAGACAAGAATCTTGAATGCTGTATTGGAATCTTATTCTGTAATGCAACGTTCACAGGTAAAGTTTCTATTTTTGTTAAAAGGATTATATATATGTCTAGGAATTTGATGACAACGACGATGTCCTGTTTGGTGACTTTGTTTCTGCATTAAATTTTTGATAGTATAACTTTTGTTTAGATGTACGTTGGAAATTTAAAATGGTCAACACGGGAAGAAAGAAACAGTGCCTATCCATTATTCTTGCTTAGATACCTTCACCTTACTATAGGATTCTCACTTCCTCTGCTGGTTGAAACATTTCAAATAGAGAAGAATTCTCTGTGTGTACAGCAAAGAGTAAATGCAAGGGACACGAAAAAACTCAAGATCGTTTCTGCATATTTGAAACCAAAACCCCCTTAGAAAAACACCAAACAGAAGCAAGAAAATATATCTGATCTCATAACAAAATTCAGCAGTAACGAAACACCATTAAAGTTGAGTGCATTCTCCTAGTCTCCTACTGTGTGCAGCAAAGGGTTGCAAACACTGCAATTCTGCGCCCCAACCTGAATTTTCTGGTTTGATTCAGGTTTGTTGTGTGTGCTGGTCAATCAGGACCCTGTCCACCCTAACATATATATCCTTTGCAAATTTGAGTGAACAAAAAAGTGCGAGGAATTCATACAAATTTTTACACTGGAAATTTGTCTATACATCAAGGACCTCAATTTAAGTGTTTCAAAAGGAGAGGATAGATTTTTGGGTCTAACCTTACCCAAAGGCAAGGTTATCATTCCCCTTTTAAATGCAGTGTTTTAGACAGATTATTCATGTCATGTTTTCTAGTTCTTTGTTGTTTCAAGGCATAAGAAAGGGGATTCTTTATTTTATGACTACTGTGTAAACTATTTTTTTTGCAAGGACAATGTAAATTTTGTTTTTATATTCTAAGCTTAACGTACAATATTAAATATTATGAACCTTTGTAAAATAATTTGATGTTGAACATATTCCTTGCCGCAATTGAGTGTTATGTGCACCTTTTGATGTTTGATTATTTGGCTTAGTAACACTAATATGGTGTCCCCCATTTGTATTGAGCTATTTAAGCATATATCGGTGGAGTCTGTTGGGCTCACTATTTATGTTCGTCTCTGCTGCTTCTGAATCAGAGATGACTCTTCTAGAATTGTAATTCAATTTTTTACTTCTAGCTGAATTTAGATTTCCAGCATCTATATTTGTTTAACTTCATTCATCCTTTTTAGAGAATAGTTAATGGCTATAATCTGACTAATGGCAAATTGGCAATGCAGAGTAACTAAGTTTATGGATGGAAGAATTTGGACTCGCCATCTAGTGTTAGTATATTACTTACTTTTCAAGGACATCCAACAGGGAATACAAATTGGCATGCCGTCATTGGATTTTGCTTCAGCCTTGGCCATATATGCATTAGTTGTTTCAAATAGATTCACAATTTTTTCACACTCTGTATGATGGTAATTTGAGGAACCTTGCTTGTTGTTTAAAGTGTGAGTTTAGAAGCTCTCATAGCGTCTTTTATTATTATTTTTAAAGAAATTTTAGGCTGCCATATTTTCCTATTTAGTGGTGAACTGAATTAGTTTGATTAGGTCTATTATTTTTTTTTTGGTTTGATCAACGTCTGATGGATAAATACTTAAGTGGCCCTCTACGTTCTTACCATTAATCTGTAGATACCGAGTTCTAAAGTCATTATGTTGTGGATTTTTACTTCATCCTGTGTCTGAGTTTCATATTTTTTTTTTACATTGACATATCTTAATTTATGGACAATGCAGCAATAACAGAAGAAACATGATTTAGGTTTGTAAAGTTTTGTTTCTGACAATTTGACTAGATAGGCGTTGGTAGGTCTTTCTCTCCTAAAACCCGGTGTTACCAAATGAAGTCACAAATTGTCGTTTTGGGTTCTCATTGATCATCATGTTGACGTACTTTGTATAAGTTTGGACACCACCGAGAGCACTACAGTCATATGAATTTGTTGCGACGAGCTAGCAAGTGAAAAGTATGTTTGGTCACTTTGCAAGTTAACATTAAGTCACTTTGCAAGTTAACATTAAGGCTTAAATATACTTCTCTTAAATTTATCTTTTACTAAATATTTGTAAATTTGATCTTTAATTTTTTTAATTAATTTTGTCCTTCATTTTTTTAAAACTAATTTAACTCTAATTATTTTCACAATTATAATAAAAATTATAATATTTGGTCATTGAGATTCCTTTTATGTGTCCAATATATTATCTGGTAAAAAAAATATCTATTTAATTCAATAAATGATTTACACTTAAAAAACTCTACTTGCTGTAAAACATATATAATTTTTTTGAAATGAAATATATTTATTGTTCTTCGTATCTCATTGTAATGTTATCAATTTATATTAATTAAGAGTTACTATTTTATTTCAAGAAATCAAGAAAATCTCTCACTTACTAACGAGATATTGCAGGTTCGAACACCTCTACATAATCAACATCTCTAAGGTTTTTTAGCATCTAAGCTGCACTCAGGGAACTTTTAACATGACCATAACTATAAAAAAATATTATCACACCAATGTTTTTTTCTGCTTAACATTTTGATCGTATGGATTAATATTTAATTTCCCAATAAAACATAGATTGAGTTTTGAAAAAAACAGTAGAACTTAGACCCGTTTGTTTAAGATTTTTTAAAAATAATTTTTATAATATTTTATCTTTTTATTATAATATTTTTTTAAAATAATTTTAAAAATAAAATTATAAATAAAAATTGATTTAAATAGTTTATCTTAAAATATTATTTTAAATATTTCATCTATTTGCTATAATTTTTTTAATGAAATTTTGAAAAATTATTAAAATAAAAAGTTGTTTTGAAAAGTTTTTCCATAAATTTATTTTTGAAAGATATTTTTTTTAAAAAATGTGATTGTTATTATGTTAAAATCTCTAATAATAATATTTAAGTTATTGAATGTCAAAATTACTTTTTTTTATTTAGTAAAA
>JBBPBP010000003.1:1730094-1740590 GCA_037974735.1 Cicer chorassanicum
GATACATAGAAAATACAAGATAAATATTTTTAAATATTATACATAAAAAATCACAGCACCAATATTTCTTATTGATACAGAAAAAAAAATACAGACAAATATTAATAAATAAGGGACAACTATTCTTAGTTGTCACATACAAAATTAATATATAAAATAAAATTATTTTTGTTTAAACCACCTGAGAACGAGCTTTTTCTAGGAGTTAGAAAACGGTGATTATTTTAATTAAAAAAAATAATAAAGTTTTGAGCAATATTAAAGGTACTCCATTATTATTTATAAAGGAGATTTTTGTAGTGAAAATGAGTTTCTTTGGTTAGATTTTGAGTAACGTAGTCAACACAAACTTGTTCCAAGTCTTCACACTCTTCTGTCTTGTTCTTTGACTCGGTAATTATCTTCTCTTCTCTCCTTTCTTCTTCTTCTTCAAACAATTTATGTATTGTCACACTCTCTCATTCTTATATTCTACACAACCCTTCTTTCTTAATAACCCATTTACCTATTTTAGTACCCTACCCATATGCAAAATTCATGTCATTTTTAATCTCACTTCTTTTAGTTTTTGCTTCTATTCATTCATGCCAAAGCAAACTTTACTGGGTTTCTTAAAAAAATTAATTTTTTTATTTTTCATATCTGTATAGTAGTTTTTGGTGTAAACTGTGAATTTTGGTCTAAAAGGAAAAAAAAATATTGTTGCTTTTTTTTTTTTGGTTTCTTTTTGTTTATGATTTACTTGGTTGGTGTATTGAAGTGCTGAATTTAGTTGATGCTGTTTATTGAATTGTGTTTTAGGTGTGTTCTTAGGAGGATAACAGTGCTATGTTATGGATTGGACTCCTATGATTTGTGCTGTGGATTGCTTTAGATACCAATCTTGGTGAAGTATCTTCATATTTTTATTTTTTTTTGTGTTTGAGATCTTTGTGAAGATGGTTTTGAGTAGTAGAATTTTCAGTACTCCTATTATTGTTAGTTTCTTTCTTCTGATTAATTGTGACATGATCTTTGGGACTGAGAGTGACATCTTCTGCTTAAAAAGTGTGAAATCTTCACTTAATGATCCATACAATTATTTACAATCTTGGAATTTCAACAACAAAACTGAAGGGTTTATTTGCAAGTTCACTGGTGTTGAATGTTGGCATCCTGAAGAGAATAGAGTCTTGAATCTCAAACTTTCCAATATGGGACTTAAGGGTCAGTTTCCTCGTGGAATTCGAAATTGCTCGAGTTTAACAGGACTAGATTTGTCGTCGAACAGCCTCTCGGAAAGCATTCCAGAAGATATATCTACCCTTGTTTTCTTTATGACATCTCTTGATCTATCTTCAAATGATTTTACTGGGGCTATCCCTGTGTCCCTTTCTAACTGTACCTATCTTAATATTCTTAAACTTGATCAAAACCGACTCACCGGTCAAATTCCTCCGCAATTGGCTACGCTCACGAGGCTTAAGTCGTTTAGTGTTTCCAATAATCTTTTGTCGGGGCAAGTTCCGAATTTTAGGATCGGTCTAATTGTACAAGATAGTTATGCAAATAATTCGGGTTTGTGTGGTGGTCCTTTGGCGCCCTGCGGGGGCAAGTCGTCGAAGACTAACACTGCGGTTATAGCTGGAGCAGCTGTTGGTGGTGTGACTCTTGCAGCACTAGGATTGGCCGTTGGATCGCTCTTCTACGTGCATCGTCTTTCTCGCAAGAAAAAGGAAGAAGACCCTGAAGGAAACAAGTGGGCAAGAATTCTTAAGGGAACCAAAAAAACTAAGGCAAGCTAAATTGATGCATGGCTTGTTAGTTCTTAGATAGATCAAATTTAGTATTAGTTCTTTCTTGTTACAATGTGATTATATTATCCTTGGAGCATACATTCATTTTTCTTTGTAGGTAGATTTTGTTATGGAAAATATTCAATCACATTTTGTTGCATATTATGTTTTGATATTGTTTTCAATTGTAACATTTTAAAATAGATTTAATTGCAATTTTGGTTCCATTATTTTCACCAATTCACGAAATTGATCTTCCTATTTTAAAAGTCGTCAGTTTTAGTCCCTTCCCTCCATCAGCTTTTGAACTAAAAAATGACGACTTGACATATTTTCAATTATGTGGCTGATGGTTTCATGATATAGAATCATCTAAATGCATTAATTATTCATATGTTATTAATTAAATTACAAAAAAACGAAAAACAAGACAATAGTTTGTGACAGTTTCATTTCTTATAAATTTAGTGAGCATTAGTTTTTGTTTATATTATTATGCCTAATTGTGTTGAATTTCATTCACATCAGGTTTCTATGTTTGAGAAGTCAATTTCAACAATGAAGCTGAGTGATCTCATGAAGGCTACTAATAACTTCAGCAAAAGCAATGATATCGGGTCCGGAAGATCAGGAACTGTTTACAAAGCTGTCCTTGATGACGGCACATCACTCATGGTTAAGAGATTGCTGGAATCTCAACACTCGGAGCAAGAGTTCACGGCCGAGATGGCTACACTAGGAACAGTGAGACATCGTAACTTGGTTCCTCTTTTAGGTTTTTGCCTCGCCAAAAAGGAGAGGTTTTTGGTCTATAAATACATGTCAAATGGTACTCTTCACGACCAACTACATCCACCGGCCGGCGAGTGCACTATGGAGTGGGCTCTAAGGCTCAAAATCGCAATCGGAGCAGCCAAAGGATTAGCGTGGCTTCATCACAACTGCAATCCTCGCATTATCCACCGAAACATAAGCTCAAAGTGCATCTTATTGGACGTTGATTTTGAGCCCAAAATATCCGATTTCGGCCTTGCTAGATTAATGAACCCAATCGATACTCATTTGAGTACTTTTGTAAATGGTGAGTTCGGCGATTTAGGTTATGTTGCTCCCGAGTATACGAAAACTTTGGTGGCTACACCGAAAGGCGATGTTTATAGTTTCGGAACCGTGCTTCTTGAGTTGGTAACAGGCGAAAAACCAACCCATGTGACTAAAGCACCAGAAACTTTTAAAGGAAATTTGGCAGAATGGATTATACAGCTCTCAATGAAATCTAGTCTAAAAGATGCAATTGATGAATCACTAGTTGGAAAAGGTGTTGATCATGAGCTTTTCCAGTTTTTAAAAGTTGCATGCAACTGTGTTACATCAATTCCAAAAGAGAGACCAACTATGTTTGAAGTATACCAATTTCTAAGAGACATTGGGAGTAGATATAATTTCACAACTGAGGATGAGATGATGGTAAATACAGATACTGGTGATGGTGTTAAGTTAGAAGAACTAATAGTAGCTCCTGAGCAATATGATTGAAAAGGTATTTGAGATATATAAATAGTGTATGCAATCAAATTTTAATTTGTAAAGTATTTAATATTTATTTCTTTGTGGTTCTGAAATAAATGTTAATGTTAACTTGGTATGATATATAAATGTTATGGTCTAATTGCTGTTGTGTGCTAGCAATATTGAAACATCACAAATCATTGATGCCCAATTTATATATAGGTGATTTTGTTATAATCCTTATTTTGTCTAGTATTCTTCTTCTACAATAAGTATAGATTTACTTTTTTACTTTGATAATTATACATTGGCAATGTACTTTAATTTTTCTTAGATGCTTTATAAAATTTAATCAATTTCTCACATTGTAAATATGTTTTAAGAAACAAAGAAAATTTAAATGCACTTTTGGATTCCCTATCGTAACTGAATCACGATTTTACTCCTCCATTTTAAAATTCGATATTTAGTTCTTTAATTTTATAATTTGCAAAGAAATTTCCGCTATTCACATCTAATTTTGTTTATGACTTTTGACCTTTGAATCGATCTAGTCATTTGCTTTATCATAATTTCAAAAGTCTCTGATATTACATGGTGTTAATTAACTTGGTCCCTTGTCAATTTCAACTAACAAACAGAGTTAATTTTGTTAAGTTGACAATTTATATTACATGTCATCCAATGTTGAGGTTTATGTGGGTAAAGAAGGTGTTTTGGGATAGCTTTGTATGTATGGGGCAAGCTTGCTTCTTCAAAATTTCAAAGTCTTTTGGAAATCTCCTCATCCAAATTGATTCTCAAATAAAAAAGAAAAGATTTGATTTTGCTATGAGCATTATCATTGGTGGAGGAACACTTTCGAGAGAGTGATATAGGTTTATTAAGTCTTGCTAAGTTTTCAACAATTTTGTAATTAATATGATAGGAACCGATTTCCAAGACTACGAGTAGTTTTTGAGAGGTATAAACATATTCCTTACAAAAAAATTTATATGAATGGGCACAAAAGAATAGTATAAAAAATTTATCGTGCGTTTAAGCTTAAATGAGTTGCATATTTTTCTCTGAAAGTGTTAAACATTTCAATTACTTTTGTTTGATAATGGGTGAGAGTTAGTCTGCCAAATAAACTTTCTTTCTAATTGAAGAGTATTTGTTGTGCTTCACTGTCAATGAACCAGAAAAAAGTTATGTTCTTGTAATGATAATGCATGTACTCACTCCAAAAGTATTCACATATACTCAAATGGATGAATGGTGGTCATAAAATTCAAAGGTTCAAGAAGACAATAATTGAGGAAACAAAAAGAAAAACAAAATTTATTTCATTGTTGATATAATAAAAAAAATTCATTTATTGCAAAAGAGTCCTCAAATTTGTTATTTGAAGTAGCAAAAGTGACAATCATTTTTATTTAAAATGTTTCAAAATAGTCCTAAACATTTAATATCAAATACTATTTTGAAATTAATAAATATACACTCTGTTCCACCTCAGTCATCATTTTAAATTCTCATTGCAATTGCCACAGCATTACAATTTGCAAAAAAATTCCCATTCCCTCTGCTCACGTTTAGGATCAATTTTGTTGGCATATTTCTTAATGACATGGAATTATATTTTATGATAAAATATACAAAATATTGATATTAAATATGAAAGAGAGGAAAATAGATATAACTTTTATATTGATCAAATAAAAAGATGATTACAACAGTAGATATAATAAAACTTGAATACCCGAATTAAAATAACTAATTCTTAACTAAAATAACTAACTTATAATTAACACTTAATTATAGTAATCAACTTATAACTAATTTTTTATCTATGATATTTTATGACATGTCAATGTTGATTTAGGGTCATCAAATATAATTCCATGTCATTATTTAAGATGACATGTCAACAAAATTAAATCTAGGTGTGGGCCGTGGAGAAAAAATCTTAAAATATAATTTTTTGTCATTAGAAAAATTAAAACTGTATTTAATTCAATCATAACATCTTATTACTATCAATATTAACATTTATTTTTTTTAAAAAAAATTACATAAATTTTAGCTGATTTTCTTCTTGAATGTTAACTCTCTAATCTTCAAAGAAAATCTAAAGTTGAGCTGAAAAATAAATAAAATTTAATTAAGATTTGTTCCTATGATATATGATCCCTTAAACGATAAAATTGGAGTGCTCTAGATCAATTCAATCTTTTATCAAGTATATCTTTTATAATCTTTTGCAGATATTTCTCTTTTTGTTTGCGTTTTTATTTTGTTTTGGACCTCCTAAAATTTATTTATATTGAAATCAATCCCTATAATCTATAGTGTATTCAATTTTCCTCTAATAGTTTAAAAATGTGACATAAATTAATATCTACTATTCTTGAAAGAATGTACATTTGATGTCCACTATCTCTTCTGAAAAAATCAGTTTGCTTCACTATATAAAAAGAACTTATAAAGAGTTTTTGTTTTTTTTTTTGGAAGAATGAAGTGATAAAGAGTTGAACTAAGAAAAATAATCAAATGTAGATGAGTATTTATCGTTCTTCGTAACATTTGAGTAGAAAAGTTATGTACACGTCATCAAATGTGGAGGACTACTGTCTCCAGAATAAAATATAAACAACAATGGTAGTTGAAAAGTTGATATATTTGATTAAGTAGTGCTATGCAACATTTTAAGAATTTGATGTAATAATCACATAAACTATTTTTCTCATAATTAAGAATTAATAAGGGTAAAGAGAATGGGAGATAGAGAAAACATGTGAAACAAACAAGTATATCAGCGGGGCTCGGTGTATTTTCTACCCACCATTTGAAAACCATAAAAGAAAGGTTTATGTGGGTAAAGAAGGTGTTTTGGGATAGCTTTGTATGTATGGGGAAGCTTGCTTCTTCAAAATTTCAAAGTCTTTTGGAAATCTCATCCAAATTGATTCTCAAATCAAAAAGAAAAGGTTTGATTTTGCTACGAGCATTATCATTGGTGAAGGAACACTTTGGGGAGAGGGCTATAGGTTTGTGATGTCTTACAGAGATTGAATTCAACAACTTTATAACTAATAAGAAGATAGTGACCGATTTCTAAGTTTATGAATAGTTAACGTATTCTTTACAAAAAATTCATATGAATGAATACAAAAAAATAGGATAAAAAATTTACCATGTCTTTAAACTTAAATGAGTTATC
The DNA here is from genome assembly GCA_037974735.1 of Cicer chorassanicum. Taxonomy (NCBI): domain Eukaryota; kingdom Viridiplantae; phylum Streptophyta; class Magnoliopsida; order Fabales; family Fabaceae; genus Cicer; species Cicer chorassanicum. Next base: position 1,736,584 of record JBBPBP010000003.1, read on the forward strand.
ATTTCCTCTTAAAATATTAGACATTTCAATTACATTTTTTTATAATAGTTATGAGTTAGTCTGCTAAATAAATTTTCTTTAAAATTTTCTTTCTAATTAAAGAGTATTTGTTATACTTCACTATCAATGAACTAAAAAGAAATTATGTTCTTATAATGATAATACATTTACCCACTCCAAAAGTAACCACATATACTCAAATGGATGAGTGAAGGTCATAAAAATTCAAAGATTGAAGAAACAAGATGAAAAAAAGAATTTATTTCATTGTTGGTATAATAAAAAATTCATTTGTCACAAAATAATCCTCAAAATTGTTGTTTGAAATAAGCAAAAGTGGCAACCATTTTTATTTAAAATGTTTTAAAATTGTCCCCAACATTTAATGATAATCTCCAACATTTAATGACGTGTGGTATATACGTATCAACTCAGCAAAATTAACTCTATTTGATAACTGAGACTTATCGAGGAATCAAGTTAATTAACATTTTACAATATATATACTATTTTGAAATTAATAAATATACACTCCGTTCCACCTCTCGGTCATCATTTTAAATTCTCATTGCAATTGCCACAACGTTATAACGAAAAGACATAATGTTTAAGCACAAGACCGAATCTCAACATAACACATTCATCCTACCCTCTCATTCCACAAACAAGAAACTTGGATCTTTATTAGGAGGAAAGAAATTGTATCGTATTGCATTGCTTTGCATTCGTTCAATTACAATACTAGTGAATCTACTTATGCAACAAATATACGCAACCTTTATGCTTCTATTTAAGTAACTTTGATAAGAATGTTTAAATTTTCAAAAGCTAATGTGTTTACATAGTAGTTCAGCCAATATCCGCAACCTTCAAGGAGCAAGGCAATGCAAACGGTACAAAATAGCATTGCATACTAATCAAGTCTGCTTTATTTGCCAAGAAACAGTGGTTATTGCACCACAAAATCCAATGTCTGAAAATTAAAATTCCAGAATTTTAAAAGCATACTGCATAAGAATGAATGAAAAATTTATTCTGTTGAAGTGGCATTTTTCAGATATGCAATAAGATCAGCACGGTCCTTGGGCTTCTTAAGACCAGGAAATACCATCTTTGTCCCTGGGATGTACTGCACAAAAGAATACACTAATCAGCAACATATTGTGGCCGAAACAGCTTATTCGTAGTAGAAAACACTAAATCTTGAAATGATATTTGAACAAAGAAGCATCAAATGATTAATAATAACAATTTGATATAGACATATATTTTATGTAATCTAAAAAGAAACACTGAAATACAATCTATATGTTGTACCTTCTTGGGGTTAAGCAAGTAATCATACAAGGTCTTTTCCTCCCAATTCACAGCCATGTTCTTGTTAGCCGCAGAATAGGAATATCCAGGAGTTGTCCCAGATTGCCTTCCAAACAAACCATTCAGATTGGGTCCTATGGTTGGTCAACAAATAAAGCAAACACTTTTGTCTTTAGAATATTACATAATTACATTATTGAAGGAGGGGGCACGATAAACTGAAACAAATGACCAACTGCTTAGACTATGATCAGATATTAGCAGCTGCGTAATGGAAAAGGTACACTAAACTATATATCAACAAAATTAAACAAGGAATAATTGATAAACCGTCGAGCTTTGTTCATTCAACTGACTCAACTCAAAAACAATAAAAAATATCAAAATGAATTTATTAGTTTGAGACAATGACTTTCTAATCCCACTTCATTTAATAAATCTTAATAAAATATAAATATAAATTTAAGAAATTCAACTATTGAATTAAAAAAATATGTAAATTAACAATAGTGACAAGTAGAAGGGGGGGAGAGGACCCAAATCGGTCCGGACTCAATTTCACTAACCTCCAACATTTAGGTGAAATGTAGAGAAGAGAAGATGAGTTCACCAAAATTTTGAATACAATAACAAGAACAACTTAACATTAAGTGTCACATATAAAATGTTACATAGCAGTAAAATGAAAATCAACAATTTCTTAGTACCAAAACAAAAACTATCACTTTCTCTCAATTAAAATTACTATTCACTCCTTTCCATTGTGAAGCAAACAAAACGAAAAGTGTAAACAATAAATCAACATATTTCCTCCATTAAAATCACTCATCTCACTCTTGGGAAGCAAAAGAAAAAAAGGGTAGTTTACCTTCTCCTCTCCTCTCATCTCTCAACCAAAACAAATATCACATTAGAACGCTTTCCTCCCCTCATTTGAACCATTGTTGTCAATGGACGACCACCAAAAATAGTGTTTGTTCAAATTCCACTACACTGTAGTGCTACTATAGCCACTACTGCCAACAATTTGTACTAAATAGAATATCCCGGAGCAAGAGCAGATTGATCAAATTCTCCTATCCTAGTGCTATAATCCATTATAGCCGTTATTTGACAACATTGATTTGAACCAATCATTCCAAACACAACTAAGTGTACAAATTTTCATTTAAACTACAAAATACTTCGACTTATTATATATTTAAAAAAACATAAACAAATATCGTTAGCTTCATAATACTTGTTAACGTCGGACATAACTGAAATTGGCCAAGTTAACATCACAAATTCGTTAGTCATAAACGAACAAAATTATTATTAAAAAAAAACAAAGAAAAAAAAACGACAACCTAACAAAAATAAAGAGTTGAATCATAAACCGAAACCATTTAAAGCAGAAACAGAAATATAAAAAGAAGAATAGAACTCTGTAATAATAAACCCTAATTTGATGTTGAAGAAGGCAAGTAGACACCAAAGATTAAAAAGTTGAGAGTGATTAGGTTAAAGAAGTAAGAAATATGAAATAAAAGTTAGAATAAAGGAAAGAGTGAAGAATAAGTATGAGTAGATCTGAGAGTTAGTATTGGAATAAAAGAAGAAAAGAGGATAAAAAAAAAAAAACCTTGTTTGTGGCCGGCGCCTTTTTCGACGGTGTGGCACTGAGCGCACTTAAGCCTGAAGATCTTCTCACCGGCGTCGGGGTTACCGGGAGGTGCTTCGTCGAAGGAAGCCATTAGAGAAAGTTGGAGAAGCAAAGCGTGTAACCAAATAATTGAAAATTGGAAAATGCTATATGCTGTCTGTGAGTCACTTATTGGAAACCAGCACCGCCTTTCTCCAGCCACCGAAATCACCTTTTTATTATTTTATTTAATGTAATTACACAGAATTTCAAATTTTAATATAAATAAAAATAGCGGTTAAAAAAATAATATATATAATAATGCAGTTAAAAATGAATATCTTTTAGGTTTAATTACAGATTTAGTCTTCAAATTTGTACTATTCACGAAATTGATTCTCAGGATAGTTTTGGTCTTTAATTTTTTTAATGATGACGTGAAATACTTTAAATAACACGACATGTTATATAATGATATAAAATGATTAACACTCATGAAATTAAAATAAAATTCCGTAAATATTTATATTTCAACTTAATTTTTTTTATATTTATAATTTAACTAATTACATATAAATAATTAATACATCTTAGTGATTTTATATCATAGAATTGTATGTCATATTATTACAAATATGTTAAATCATCATTTTTTTAATTCAAAAATATGAAAAACTGTCGATTTTTTAGATATATGGACCATTTCATAAAATAATAATAACAGAAAAATCAAAACTACAATTAAATCTATGTATTTTATTTATATGTTAAAATAAATATTATTTTTATATCATTATTGTTTTTCTAGAACAATCGTGATACATAATACGTGGTGCAATCTTTTAGCACCATTCATGAATCTTGAGGAAGCACTAATAATAGAATTTTTTTTCTATCATTTTATAAATAAATAAATCAAATATACTTTTAATTCTTCTAAATATATTTATTTTTATTTTTTAAAAAAATTCTTTAAATATTAGTATGTTATTTTTATCAAAGTTTGTGTAGTATATTTTAATTGATTTTTTTATGACGTGTCATACTTAAAATTTTTTAAATATCA
>JBBPBP010000003.1:1740844-1756091 GCA_037974735.1 Cicer chorassanicum
ATGATATATCGTAAAAAAAATTACTTAAAACATACAACGTAAATTTTTATAAAAAATTAAAGACTAAAATCAGTAACAGAAAATTTAAAAATCCTCAAATTTAAATAATTCTTTTTAATAAAATATAAATAAAAATAATATATTTAAAGAAATTAAAAATATATTTAATAAAAAATACAATATATTTAAACTACGAAGATATTTAATTAATACCGTGAGACTTTGAATTCATGATTTTTCACCGTTTTTACAATCAGTATCATGAATTTCGATGTAAGATTTTTTAAGAAAAAAAATATGAACATATTTTTTAAATATTTTTTGATAAAATATGGATAGATTTTTAATTGCCTAATGATTTGTTAGTTATTGTTACATTATATTTATAGGATGTCAAAATATTTTAGAGTAACTACTTAAAACTGTTGAGACAAAATCTCTCAATTGATTTTAATGATAACAAAATTACTTAAGAGATTATGATTGTGGTTAATACTAATCTGTGCTTTTGAGTGAATTATTATAAGAAAACAGGTTAATCATCATTTAGAACAAAAGGAAGAAAAATCTGGATTAATTCATTAAGGTTTCAAGCTGGACGATGGCCAGAACCTTGAGATGATGGGTCTTCAAGTTGAGATTTTCCATCCTCGCGGGAATAACGTTTTTAATCCATCAAAAGAGATCAAACCAGCATGAATAAACAATTATATGAAGCATTTGATCAAAAGAAATCACAAGGCTAGCTATACAAGGTCCGAGGATAGCTTGTAGCTTTGGTATTCAAGAAGTCACATGTTTGCAAGTCTCCATCCCATGTGAAAAGGCTAAGGGCAGCCCTATATTTCACTCTTGAGTGATTGGAAAAATAAAGCAAAGTCAATATATTGAAAGGCAACTGCAAACAAGCTCAAAATAGAAATCACAAGTCTTAAAGAATGAAAAAAGAAAAAGGCTATACAAGACCAAAACTAAAGGCTACGCAGAGGATGGACTGCATAGGTCCAAGGATGGCTGGATGGCAATGTTGTAATTTTAGCACAAAGACCATTGGACAAATCTCTGCAACCTCCTCAACGGTCATAATGTTTTTAACTCATGAAAGAGCTATCAAGGACTCTATAAAAGGGCAGGAAGCTCTTCATCACAACATACAACAAATATTGCAGAAAAAGATCAAGAATCATATCATTTATCTTAAGCAATATTCATCCTCTCATCACACTTTCTCTATTCATACACTAGATCTTTTGAAATATCTTTTAGAAAGTGTTTTAGTTGAGAGAAAACAAATCATACTCATATTACTCTGTAAATTTTCAAGTTAGCTGAACTTGAAAACATTTGAAAGTTGATTGTAAGCTTGGTGAAGCTTGAGAATACACAAAGTGTAATCATCCTCTGCAAGAGGCTGATCTGTTGATCTTTAGTGAAATCTCACAAGGTTGTGAGGACTGGACGTAGCCATCATTGGGTGAACCAGGATAAAATTTGTGTGTCTATCTCTTTACATTTTCTTGCACTTATTCTGAGTTTACTTGAAAAGTTTAAAAACCATTTTCCAGTTCGCATCCTCACTGAGAGGACAAAAACTCATACACTTTGAAAACAATTTTTAAATCTCAAAATCCCTATTCAACCCCCCTTCTAGTGATTTTTAGCTCCATCAATTGGCATCAGAGCAAGGTTCTCTATAAATATTACATCTAACAGTGTAAGAGAAAAAGATCCATAGAAAAAATGTCAAAAGCTAAGTATGTTCCTGAAGGAGGATCCTCCACTAGACCTCCTTACTTTGATGGTACAGATTACTACCACTGGAAAAGTAAGATGAGATTGTTTCTCATATCTCAAGATAACAACATGTGGTCTGTTATTGAAAATGGGGATCATGTCATTAGAGTCAACAACACAGATGCAACCTCCCATGAGAAACCTCAAGCACAATGGACGGCGGATGAAAATGCTAAGGTACTTCTAAACTCTAAAGCTCATTTATTTCTAACGTGTGCTTTGAGCAGGGAAGAATATGATAGAGTTGAAGAATGCAAAAACGCCAAGGAACTTTGGGATACTCTAAGGATTCATCATGAAGGATCAAGTCATGTGAAGGAAGCAAGGATTGACATGGGAGTAAGAGAGTTCGAGTTATTTGAAATGAAGGAGGAAGAAACGATTGATGAAATGTTCTCAAGATTGACAATCATATTAAACAATCTCAGATCTCTTGGAAAGGTATATTCCGTTCAAGAGAGGATAAGAAAAATCTTGAGGAGTTTACCAAAAGAATGGAGACCAATGGTGACTGCCATCACCGAAGCAAGAGACTTGGCCAACATGAAATTAGAAGATTTGGTTGGAACTCTAAGAGCTCATGAACCTCTGTTGCTGGCTGACAAACCAAGCAAAAAAGGAAAAATGATAGCTCTAAAAACAAGCCAAACAGAAAGCTCATCCTCCAAAAGAGCTGAAAAAGTTACTAAGAAAGAAAGTGCAGACTATCCTCTATCTGAGGAAGAAGATGAACTAGCTCTCATTTCCAGAAGGATCCAGAGGATGATAACTCGTAGAGGACAGGACAAAAGATCTCCTCAAAAAGAAAAATCTGACAAAAGTCAGATTACTTGTTTTGGATGCAACAAGTTGGGTCACTACAAAACTGAGTGTCCTCTAAACAAAAAGGGATCAAGAAAATTTCCTTTCAAAAACAAGTCCATGATGATCACGTGGGATAATAGTGATGACTCATCCTCAGAGCAAGAAAAGGAAGAAGAGGCCAACCTCTGTCTCATGGCAAATACAGATAATGGAAAGGTAAGCATATCTGAACTTTGTCCTAATTGTGAACAATTAGAAATAGAGTTTGACAATCTTTTAAATGACTCAAACACTTTATCTCAAAAATGTGGATTTCTTAAAAACCAACTTTTTGAAATATAGAAGCTAAATGAGGAACTACAAGCTAAGAATAAAAAATATGAACAAACAATTCAAGAGCTGCAGTTATCTCATGAAAAGCTATCTGAGCAATACTCTAGTTTAAACAAAAAGACTGTCATAACCAATCCTCCAGAAGAGGATGCAGAGAAGGAAATTTTGAAAATAGAGGTTAAAGAACTCAAAAATGATTTTTCCAACTTTGTTAAATCCACTGATACTTTTCAAAAGATTATGGGATCACAATCTAGAATTTTTGACAAAGCTGGGATTGGATTTAAAAGCTCTCAAAAACAAAAACTTTATGAAAAAAATTTTATTCCAAAGAAACAAGAGGATAGGCCAAGATGCACCTTTTGCAAAAAGCTTGGACATCAAGAAAGGATGTTCATATTGTGGTAAACCTGGACATCAAGATTCCATTTGTTATCACAAAAGAAAATTCCTCACAAGAGGACGGACTAACCAACAAGAACCCACCTTTATATGGGTACCTAAGTCACTATTAAACTCCAACTCAGGTACATCCTCTGATCAACAAAAGAAGGCCTCGGTTCTTGGACAGTGGCTGCTCAAGGCATATGACAGGGGATAGAGATTGCTTTATTTCATTGGAAATAAAGGATGGAGGATCGGTCACATTCGGAAATAACGATAAAGCTCAAATAAAAGGTAACGGTATCATTGGTAATAAAAATTCTGCCAAAATTGAAAATGTTCAATATGTAGATGGTTTAAAACATAACTTGCTTAGCATTAGCCAACTTTGTGATAGTGGTTTTGAAGTTATTTTTAAACCCAATCTATGTGAGGTTAAACACTCATCCTCGGGTAGAGTTTTCTTTTCCGGTTTTAGAAAAAAGAATTTATATGAGCTATATCTTGATGATTTGCCTACTGAATCTTGTTTTGTATCCATTGAAAAGGATAAATGGGTATGGCACAAACGAGCCGGTCATATAAGTTTAAACACTATTTCTAAATTGTCTAAATTAGAATTAGTTAAAGGTCTTCAAAAAATTGATTTTGAAAAGGACAAAATTTGTGAAGCTTGTGCCAAAGGAAAACAAGTAAAAAGTAGCTTTCATTCTAAGAATATTGTTTCCACAAACCATCCTCTTGAGCTACTTCATATTGATCTTTTTGGTCATATTAAAACTCCTAGCCTTAGTGGAAAAAGGTACGGATTTGTAATTGTTGATGACTTTTCACGCTTTACTTGGGTCTTATTTCTAAAACCAAAAATGATGCATTTGAGGCTTTTCATTATTTTTGTAAAAAGATCCAAAATGAAAAGGGATCAAAAATTATCTCCGTAAGAAGTGACCATGGAGGTGAATTTGAAAATGAATCTTTCAAAATTCTTTTTGATGAAAATGGTATTTCTCACAATTTTTCTTGCCCAAGAACTCCTCAACAAAATGGAGTTGTTGAGAGGAAAAATAGAACTTTGCAAGAAATGGCTAGAACTATTTTGAATGAAGCCAACATTGAAAAATATTTTTGGGCTGAAGCAATTAATACCGCTTGTTATGTTTTAAATCGTGTATCCATTAGAAAGATTTTAAACAAAACTCCATATGAACTATGGAAAGGAAGAAAACCAAACATTTCATATTTTCATATATTTGGATGTTATTGTTACATCCTAAACAATAAAGAAAGTTTGGGAAAGTTTGATTCAAAATCAGACAAAGGTTTGTTTTTAGGATACTCCACTTCATCTAAAGGTTATAGAGTATATAATCATAGGACTCAAATTGTGGAGGAATCCATGCATGTTATATAATCTTAGGACTCAAATTGTGAAAAAATTGATAAATCTAAGGAAGATGAACCTTCATCCTCCAACGCACCCAGTCCAAACGAAGAGGACGAATCTGCTCCATCCTCTCAGCAACCTCCACGAGGATGGAAAACGGTCACTTATCATCCTCCAGATCTGATTATTGGAGACACAACTGATGGAGTAAGAACAAGGCAGTCCCTACGAGGAAATACAACAACCATGGCTATGATTTCACAAATTGAACCAAAAAATATTGATCAAGCTATTTGTGACAAATCATGGGTTGAAGCCATGATGGAAGAACTCTCACAATTTGAAAGAAACAAGGTATGGAACCTTGTACCTCCTCCACTTGAAAAATCCATCATTGGAACAAAATGGATTTTCAGAAACAAACTGAATGAGGATGGAGAGGTAGTAAGAAACAAAGCAAGACTTGTTGCTCAAGGATACAATCAACAAGAGGGAATTGACTACGATGAAACATTTGCACCGGTTGCAAGACTAGAAGCCATACGCATCCTCCTAGCATATGCCACCCATAAAGGTATAAAATTATACCAAATGGATGTCAAAAGTGCTTTTTTGAATGGATTCTTAAATGAGGAAGTTTATGTCAAACAACCTCCTGGATTTGTGGATGAAAAGAAGCCCAACCACGTATTCAAACTCTCAAAAGCCCTTTACGGATTGAAACAAGCTCCTCGAGCTTGGTATGAGAGGTTAAGCTCTTTTCTTAAGGAAAATGGATTCATTAAAGGACAGATTGATACTACTCTCTTCAAGAAAACATCTAAAGAAGATTTATTAATTGTCCAAATTTATGTGGATGACATAATTTTTGGATCCACTAATGAAGAGATGTGTGAAGAATTTTCAAATCTTATGCAAAGTGAGTTCGAAATGAGTATGATGGGTGAGTTGAAATTTTTTCTTGGTTTGCAAATCAAACAACTCAAAGATTGTATTTTCATCTCACAAGAAAAATACACTAAAGATCTCCTAAAAAAATACAACACGAGTTCAGCCAAGAGTATGGGAACTCCTATGCACCCATCCTCCACGCTTCACAAAGATGATGAAGGAACTCCAATTTCTGAGAAAGAGTATAGAGGGATGATTGGATCCTTATTATACTTAACAACAAGTAGACCAGACATAGTCTTTGCTGTAGGTCTTTGTGCAAGATTCCAATCCTCTCCCAAAGAATCTCACCTTACAGCAGTTAAGAGGATTCTGAGATACCTTGTTGGCACAATAAACTTTGGAATCTGGTATGAGAAAAGCTCAGATCTTGATCTCATAGCCTACTGTGATGCTGACTATGCGGGAGATAAAGTCGAAAGGAAGAGCACTAGTGGAGCTTGCCAAATTCTTGGTAAATCCCTAATCAGTTGGTCATGCAAGAAGCAAAGCACCATTGCCCTTTCAACTACGGAGGCTGAATATGTATCAGCTGCTCAATGCTGCTCTCAAATCCTCTGGGTAAGAAATCAACTTGAAGATTATTCACTAAGGTACACTAAAATTCCTATCCTCTGTGACAATACTAGTGCAATTAATCTTTCAAAAAATCCCATACATCATTCTAGATCTAAGCATATAGAAATTAAACATCATTTCATAAGAGATCATGTGCAAAAAGGTGACATTGAATTAATTTTCATTGACACTGAAAATCAATTGGCAGACATTTTTACGAAACCTCTTCAGGAGGATCGTTTCAAAAACATTTTGGAAAAACTTTCTATCATTAATTTTTCTAAAATTAAATGATTTTGTGTTTTATCCATTGTATCATGTCTGTGATTCTCTTATTTTTATTGTTTAGTGTTTAATTTTTATGATTTATCAAATCTGATGGTGCAAGTAAGCTTTTCTTTTAAGTTAGAAAGGTGAGAGGACGGGAAATACACTCAGAGGATACAGTTTCCTCTTTTGGGAATCTCCTTGAATCACGCAAGCACGCGCCTCTCTCCCTATTGGCCGTTTGCGTGGCGTGTTCCCCTTGGCTGCTGCATTAAATGCACAGACGGCCTTGCCTGTCCATTCTCCCACGTCCCTAAAGCCTAGCGCCTCCATCATTATGACTGCCTAGGGAATCATCTCACGCCTCCTCTCTTGAAAAGTCACTTCATCTTCCATCCTCCTCTACTTAATGCATTAATCATCTCTCCTCTGCACACTTCAAACCTTATTCAAAAAACTCAGAACTCATCTTCCTTCTCTTTCAAAATCCAAAGTCAATGGCTCGTACCAAAGTAACTGCCAAACGCAAAGTTGCCTCTCAAGAAAATGAATCCATACAGAATTACTACTCCAGTACGGAGTCTGATCATCACGAAGAAGGAAATTCTGATGCTTCTACACCACAAACACCCTCGTCCATGTCTCATCCTCCTGAACCTTGTACGAAAATTTCCTCTCCCTCCATTAAACCTAAAAAACGCACCACCAAAACCTCATCCTCTACTACATCCTCTACACCCAAAAGGCGATCCTCCAGGATCATGTCTGGGGCTGTTTCATCTAAGAGGTCAGTAACTCAAGACAATACTGTCCATGTGATTAACTCTGATGATTCTGAGCAAACCATATCTGCTGAACCAATTAAACCACCACCACCAGTCAAAAACGATGAAAAGAAGGTTACTGTTTCCACTCCCAAAAAGCCTAAGAAACCTCTGGTCAAAAAATCTCGAGCCTCTTCATCCAAAATCTCTATCAAATTGTTTAGTTCCCCTATCTTAGAAACAAATTACATTTCTAAGTGGCAAAATAAGTCTGTGGTTAATGGGAAGATTATTTGCCTCGATGATTTGAAATAAGGTGGATTTAATATTGAAGAAATGTTCGATCAATTAGGATGGACTTCCTTCCTCCGTATCAATGAACCACAATATCCACGCTTAGTTAGAGCTTTTTATGCTGCTGTAAATGGATCACGGGGTCTCACCACCTTCAGCATTATCCTTAAGGGTGTCCACATGGAAATCAACCCTGCCACCTTGTGCCAAATTTTAGACATACGTGATGAAGGAATTTGCTGTTTTACTGAGAATTGGTATTCTCAGTGTATGGTCACACGCAACTCTGTTCTTGCCAACACTCTGATTTCTACGACCAAACCCCATGTAGCGTCAAATCTGCTTCCTATTTGTTGCATCCTCCATAACATTTGTGTTCATTGCATTGTACCTAGAGCCGGTAGCTTTGAGAAGGTAACTGAACTCGATCTTCTTCTCATTCACCACCTTATGTCTGGAACCCCACTGCATTTAGGTTACATTATGTTTAGCTTCATGTTAAATGCCTCAATCTTAGGAAGGTCAGCACCCTATGGCATGGTATTAACCAAAATCTTCAAGTTTTTCAATCTTCCCTTAGATGATGAACCCTCACTTCATTTTTCCAACACCATTTCCATGAAAAATGTAAAACAAATGAAGTTCACTACATCTGCCTCCATCACCCCTCCTTCTCCAAAAAGAAAAAGAACTCGCAGCTCATCCTCTATCACTCCACCACATGAATTCGTCACTGTTCAACCTCTGTCAGAGGATACTACCTCCAAAACCACTCAAGAACCCATCCTGACGATTGATCCTCCTCCATCTCCACCAAATGATTTTGTTATTCCTTCACCGCCTCAGTCCCCACTGTTGCCAGACCTCTCCATACCACTTAACCAGGCACCTCCTCCTGAGGATACGGCTCCAGAAGCTCCCCTTCAACTAATGGAGGATGGAGAAGAGCTATATTTTGATCTAAATCTAACTTATCATCAATTTTCTCCCTTGAGCCCTACTGAGAATCTGGCTGAGGAATTTCCTCCTGATTTACAAGAAAATATCTTGATACCTCCTAATTCTGCTCCTCCTTCAACTCACGTTGATGCCATTGTTCCTGACCAAACCCAACCTCTACCTGAGGTTCCTGTTGGATTTTGCTCTATTGACTCATTTTTAGCTCCAACGAAGGATCAACCCTCAAAGAACAATGTTGGAAGCTCCCAGAATAAGAGCTCAAGTGTAAACAATCAGCCCAAGGATCAACCCCCTAAGGAACGAAAACTCTCTAAGCATATCAAGCTCCTCAAGACCATTCGGAAGGATCAACAAAGACTAATTCGGCGTTTTGATCTCTTCCAGAATTCGTTTGCACAGTTTGGACTCATTCTAGAATGGGTGACCAAACATATGGTCAATACAGCTGCTCCTGACGTTCCTCTTCCTGAGCTTCCCGCTATGCCTTCCTTTGCCGTACCCGTCTCCTCTCCTTCGTCCTCATCTGAAGAGGTGTCCTCCTCAGAGTAGCATTTTCAAACCTATTTTTTTGCTGCTGCCTAAAATTCAGGGGGATAATGGTCATGATTATGATGTTTTGAGATTAGGATGTTTTGAAATTATGTTTTGATATTATGATTAGGATGTTTTGATGCTTTGATGCTATAGCTGCCATGTTTTGATTAAGTTGATGTAATGTTTTGCTGGACTATGCTTATGCAATTATAATTTCCTACAAATTTTAGTCTTTCATTCATATCCCTAGCATACATTCAGGGGGAGTATCATGTTTATCACTTAAAATTTTAAAAATTAAATACTCACTTGATTCAGGGGGAGCATAAACATTTAACATCATCATATTTAAAAATCATAATCTAAAGAATTTTGTCATCATCAAAAAGGGGGAAATTGTTGAGACAAAATCTCTCAATTGATTTTAATGATAACAAAATTACTTAAGAGATTATGATTGTGGTTAATACTAATCTGTGCTTTTGAGTGAATTATTATAAGAAAACAGGTTAATCATCATTTAGAACAAAAGGAAGAAAAATCTGGATTAATTCATTAAGGTTTCAAGCTGGAGGATGGCCAGAACCTTGAGAGGATGGGTCTTCAAGTTGAGATTTTCCATCCTCGAGGGAATAACGTTTTTAATCCATCAAAAGAGATCAAACCAGCATGAATAAACAATTATATGAAACATTTGATCAAAAGAAATCACAAGGCTAGCTATACAAGGTCCGAGGATAGCTTGTAGCTTTGGTATTCAAGAAGTCACATGTTTGCAAGTCTCCATCCCATGTGAAAAGGCTAAGGGCAGCCCTATATTTCACTCTTGAGTGATTGGAAAAATAAAGCAAAGTCAATATATTGAAAGACAACTGCAAACAAGCTCAAAATAGAAGTCACAAGTCTTGAAGAATGAAAAAAGAAAAAGGCTATACAAGACCAAGACTAAAGGCTACGCAGAGGATGGACTGCATAGGTCCAAGGATGGCTGGATGGCAATGTTGTAATTTCAGCACAAAGACCATTGGACAAATCTCTGCAACCTCCTCAACGGTCATGATGTTTTTAACTCATGAAAGAGCTATCAAGGACTCTATAAAAGGGCAGGAAGCTCTTCATCACAACATACAACAAATATTGCAGAAAAAGATCAAGAATCATATCATTTATCTTAAGCAATATTCATCCTCTCATCACACTTTCTCTATTCATACACTAGATCTTTTGAAATATCTTTTAGAAAGTGTTTTAGTTGAGAGAAAACAAATCATACTCATATTACTCTGTAAATTTTCAAGTTAGCTGAACTTGAAAACATTTGAAAGTTGATTGTAAGCTTGGTGAAGCTTGAGAATACACAAAGTGTAATCATCCTCTGCAAGAGGCTGATCTGTTGATCTTTAGTGAAATCTCACAAGGTTGTGAGGACTGGACGTAGCCATCATTGGGTGAACCAGGATAAAATTTGTGTGTCTATCTCTTTACATTTTCTTGCACTTATTCTGAGTTTACTTGAAAAGTTTAAAAACCATTTTCCAGTTCGCATCCTCACTGAGAGGACAAAAACTCATACACTTTGAAAACAATTTTTAAATCTCAAAAATCCTTATTCAACCCCCCTTCTAGTGATTTTTAGCTCCATCAAAAACATTATTCGTTTGCATGTTAAATGTTTGTCGGCGAAAAAGTAAGTATATGGATACTTCTATTTTTATTTTTTTTTGGCCAGTTTTACATATGTAAATAGCATTTTAACCTATTATTTTTGTACTTGCAAATCAAAGTTATCTTTATTTATTTCTAACTTATATTTAAATAATACTACCTTTTCTTCATTTTTTTTTATTAAAAGCTTTTGTGGGTTATTTTTTTCAAACATGATTGGTATTCGTATAAAGTAACAATGGGTGCGTTTGTTTCAGATTTTTTCATGAAAAAATCTATTTTTTTAAACCAAAAATCATTTTATAGGGTTTTAACGGTGTTTGTTTCAGATTTTTTTAAAAATCATTTTGTTAAAAAAATCATTTTTTGGCTAAAAATGAAAAGCTAGAAATAGTAGCTTCTCAGATTCGCTACTGCGATAGATGAGAGAGAAAGATGCCATAAAATTTTAAAAACACGGAACTTAACTCACTAACAAGAGAAAATGATGTAATTACCCTTACCTTTTTTGGAAAATTCAAAATTACCCTCCATCAATTTTTACTAGGTTTTCTCCATACTGCATCAGTTTCACGCACTCAATTGTGACAGTTTTTCTTCTCCCCCATGAGACTCTGATATAGGTTTTTCACCAAGTAAGTTTCCTTATCCTTTTCAATTTTTCCACATCGTTTTTTTATTGTTTCTACGCCTTTTTATTTGAATTATTTTATTTTTACATCATTCATATGTTGATACGATTTTTTTTGTTGCTTTTGTGTGTTTATTTATTGCTTTTTGATGAGTACTTAAGGTACATTAATCAATTTTAAAATGTGTATAAGAAATTGATTAAGCTTATAAATTTTGAAGTGTCTAATTTGAAATATTTCAATTGTTATGATATAGTTAGATATTGACAACCAGTATAACAAAGATTCTACCAAGTATTAACTACTGCCTTAGTGACTATGGATGTTTATCATGTTTACGGGTTAGAAATTTGGTTAATGATAGGTTACTTTATGAATTTGTTTTAAACCTGTGATTTAACTTTTTTGCTGATTTAAATATCAATTAGAATGACAACTAAAAAAGATGCGAAAAGTTCTGAGAGTGATGGAAGAATTGTTGCAAGATGGGATGACAGTAAAACTGAACCATTTCTAAAAATTTGCATTGAAGAAATAGAGTCTGGTAATAGGCCAGGCACCCATTTCAGTAAAGAAGGGTGGAAGAATATTACTGAGAAGTTTCAAAAGAGAACTAATTATGCTTATGACCGCACCCAACTGAAAAATAGATGGGATGCGTTGAAAAGAGAGTTTTCATCATTTGCGAAATTAGTGAAAAATCATACTGGAGTAGGATGGGATCATGATAAGCAAACTGTTCAGGCTGACGATGAATGGTGGACGGCTAAAAGTAAGGTATGGTTATGTCTTGGTGTACTATAAAAGTATTTTATAACTTACATATTTTTGTAATGATTTATTTATATGTTTATTTTTCAGGAGGATCCAGAGATTATGAAATGGAAGAATAGAGGACCTAAATTCATTGATTTGCTTGAGAAATGTTTCAGTGGTGCAATATCTACCAGATTTGCTCTTTACAAGCCATATGAAGAGCAACCACCTTTTGAAGGATCGGTATCTCAGTTTGAAGAAGGTCGTGAGAATAATCCAATTACTGATGATGAAGGAGAAGGAGAAGATGATAGCTTTGAAGTTGGGAATGAAGCTCAAACCAACCCAACACCAAGTTCTTTAAAAAAGAGGAAGAATTTAGGGAAAGGAGATAAAATGGGAACATCAGAGAAACTTCAACGATCTCTTGACCGAATCATTGATGGGATGGAACAAAGCCAAGGAAGACCAGAGGACAATATTAGTTATGCCAAATGTTTGACAATGTTAGCTGAGCTTCCATCCATACTACAAGGATCACATTTACACTTTAAAGCTACAAGAGTCATTGCCAACAAAGAAAATAGGACAGCATTTGTTCACTTTATGAATACCACCACTCCAGATATAACTATTGATTGGCTTCACACTTTTCCTGAAAAAGACTATTCACGCGTTTACCATTAAGATATAATTTTTCTTTGACAATTATATTAGTAGTTTGAACTATTTTGTTTTTATTACTTTGATGTAATATGATATTTAGTAGTTTGACAATTATATAACTATTGACTATTTATGTTGCCATTACGAATTAATTGTTGTTGGATATGTTACATTACTAGTACCAATTTCATTAGTGAGTAGTTCAATGAATTAAGCAATTTGAGAAATATGATGATTCAATTTCATATCATGATTCACATTTAATTATATTGGTTGTGTTGTGAAAAATTTATATTTTGTGTAACAGGATGACTGACAATTCAGATGAGAGTGATACTACTTCTGAAATGGAAATTGAAGTCCAACACAATATTAGACATCAATATCATATTGCACAAGTTGTAGCTGCTTTTATGGTCACAAATCATGTGCTGAAATATGTTGTTAAAGAAAAGAAAACTACTTCAATTCTCTCAGGTCACAAGTGGTATACAGAATTGGTAACAGGAAATGAAAATAGATTTTTTGAACAACTTCGAATGAGGAAACAAGTCTTTCAGAAATTGGTATGGGAGTTAACCAATAATTGTGGGTTGACACCTACCAAACACATCGGAGTAGAAGAAAGTGTTGCTGCATTCTTATATATGATAGGTCAACCTTCATCATACAGAAATGCCCAAGAACGATTTCAACATTCAGGTCAAACCATTCATACCCATTTTCATAAAGTTTTAGAAGCTGTATGCAAGTTAGGCAAAAATATCATTAGACCTATTGATCCTATTGACATACCTTCTCAATATATTATAGATGATCCTCGATATTGGCCTTATTTTAAAGATTGTATAGGGGCAATAGACGGAACACATATTAAAATACATGTCCCAATAGATAAGCAGACACCTTTTTTCAATAGGAAAGGGTATACTAGTACGAATGTGATGGCTGTGTGTGATTTTAATATGTGTTTTACATTTGCATTGTGTGGATGGGAAGGATCCGTCCATGATGCAAGGATTCTTATGGATACTCTTCGTAAACCGAGTTTTCGATTTCCTTATCCTCCTGAAGGTCGGTATTATACAACTGGAACTATTTTTATATGTATAATAGCTATTTTATAATTTTGTCTAATATATTTTTAATTTATACATAGGTAAGTACTATCTTGTTGATTCAGGATATCCCTCACTTAAAGGTTTCTTAGGTCCGTACAGGAATACGAGGTATCATCTTTCACAGTTTAGACTGGCTCCAAGATTTAGATCAAAAAATGAAGCATTTAACTTTCACCATTCTAGTTTGAGAAGTGTGATTGAAAGAACTTTTGGTGTTGCCAAAGCAAGATGGAAAATATTACAACAAATGCCCAATTTCAAGCTTCAAACTCAAATGGCTATTATATGGGCTTGTTTTGCACTCCATAATTTTTTAAGAAGAACATATTCAAGTGACTTGGATGTTCTTGAAAGCTTAGAGAACATTGGTGGACTACAAAACAATGAGCAAAGTTTTAATGATGAAGATGATGGTAATGGTGTACCTAATCATGGTGAATGGCACAATCCAACACCTGCTGATGTCAGATACATAGAAGAAATAAGAAACACTATTAGAGACTAATTGCCGACACAAGTTAGACAACGACACTAGTAATAATTTTACTATTTGATATATATATATATATATATATATATATATATATATATATATATATATATATATATATATCACACAAATTGTTTAGATGACTTTTATATGAATATTTCAAACTTTTGTTATAACATGTTATTTTTTTAAATTTATTTTATGGTCAATTTTTTCTATCGTATAAATATTCTCCATTATTTTTAGATATTTTATATAAAGTATTTTCTAGTAGCGAAACGTTGAAAGTATTTAAATTGGTAAATAAAATATTTGATTTCGTTGGTATTAGTTTTGAAAAACGAAGGGAGGAAGAGCGAGAGGGAGGGGTTAGTAGATAAAACGAAGACGTAGAGAGATATAACTTAGAAAAAGAGATTAATGTATTTTAAAAGTCATGTCCTTTATGGTAATTTTGTAGTTTAAAAAATCACTTTTATAAAATTGTATACAAACACTTTAAAAATCATTTTTTTAAAAAAATCATTTTTTTAAAAAAATCATTTTTATGATAGTAAGCAAACGGAAAAAAAAAATCATTTTTAAACAAATCTCTATAAAATAATCTCTAAATTTTTTAAACTAAAAATCATTTTTATTTAATCTCAAACAAACGGACCCAATAATAATGTTAATAGTGCTTTGAAATTTCCATTAAATTAATAATAATAATTTTAGAGTTTATCAAAATAATAATAATAATAACTTTAGAAAATTATTTGAAGTCCCAACCAATTATTATATGTTTAGATAATTTTTTTAAATAATGAGAATAATTATTAATATTAATTTCTAAATTATATTTTTTAATCTACTATTATCTCTGTTTTCTTGTTCTTAGATACTTAAAA
>JBBPBP010000003.1:1756936-1773357 GCA_037974735.1 Cicer chorassanicum
TTTGTCTATAAAAAAAACATATCAATAATACTCCATTTGTTCTTATTTGTTACTTCTCTAAGTATTTGTTCATTATGTGTGACAAACCGAATTTTTGTACTATTTCTTCTGAAATGTTGTGCTGAAAGAAAAATATTTGATTGGTCACAATTATTTAGGTACATAATTAGACAAAAAAAAAGTATTATTTAATTTGTTTCTTTTTTGTTCTTCTAAGAATATGTGTATACTTAAATATTGCGCTAAAAGTTGTGATCATGCAAAACTAAACCTCTTACTCATACACTTGTATCTACAATCCAATAAACTGATTCATTAGTTCATATTTTAACTTGACTGAGTAATAAAACAAACAACTAAAATATAGTTGTTTATTTTTGTTCAATTGAGTTACGTTAAATCAAATGATCAAACAGAATTGGTTTCTCTCAATTTAAATCTTCCTCTATCGCTTCTCAATCCTCTATATATTTTCTTAATTTTATTATATTTTTTCATTTTTTTTATTTAAATTAAAAATTTATATAATATAAATCACACAAGTAAAATTTTAAATAAATTTATAATCATTTAATATAAATGTTAAAATACATTAAAAATTAATTTTTATTAAACATAGCTAATCTTTATATCTTTCGATACAGCTACAGTAACAAAAATAATGTGTTAGCAAAAGCTTTAAAAAAACAAATAAGCATTGTTTTTTAGAAAACAATATTTAAAAACATATAAAACTGTTTTTGAAAACCAAAAAGCTAAAACACAATCCAACAAATTGTTACCGAATGTTTTCTTTTTATGTTGTACCAATCACTTTAAGATCTTTTGTCAAAAAGCACCTACTTTAAGGGGTTGAAAGTGTTTGAAAAGATGTTGAAATATTAAGTGGGTTATGCCTCTCTAATTTTGCAGTTGAAATACGTGCCGTAAAATTCTAATATTAACAAGAAGTTTTGCTTTATTAAGGAGGTACTTTAGGGTGATTTGTAAGAACCTACTCACCCATAGGATAAAAACTCTCAATAATGAGTTTATTTTCTTAAAATGATTATGATAAGAAATTGATTATATTTATTAATAGTGAATTTTTTAAATACTTGAAACATTATTAAGATCATAAAATAAAGTGGTGTATAAGAATTCTCAAAAGGGAAGTATAAAAACTCTTATGTAATGTATAAGCAAATAATTTTAGATGTTTTAAATACTAAATAGAATCTTTCATATTTTGTAACCAATAAGCCATTAAAAGAAGACAAAATATTCAAGAGAAAAGACAAGACTTTACGAGAAAAAAATAACATTAAAAAATAAATGTTATATTTTGAAACAAAGAATAATTCATAGTTTAATGCATATTTTTTGTAAACAAAAAAAAGGCATCTCTCATCTATTTTTTTTCTTCATATTTTTATTTTCTTCTTGTTACAACTTTTATATTTTTCAATAATTCGAAATATATGAGTTGCCGATAATATATACACATAGAATGACTAATCATTCATTTAAATAAATATCAAACTTATAATAGTTTTGGGTGTTAAATGAAAATAAGAAGATTTTTTTAATAAGTTAAAATATTAAAATATTAAAAGTTCACCCTATAAAAGGTTTTAATACAACCTATTTAACATATATATAATGTATATGTAGTTTTACGTTATATTAACAAAATAATGGTGAGTTTGTATGAGTTTTCCAATTCCATCGCCGAAGCATACATGGAGATACCTATAAGTAATAAAATAATTGTAAATACTAAGTTTCTTTCAAAAGGAAAATAGTTATATGTGTGTGTGAGAAAGAGAGAGATTTTTCAAGCAGGTTAGATAGCTGAATGGCGCTTAAGGAGTTATATTCCAGATATCCAAAATTTAAACTTTAAAAACTGAAATACCTATTTATTTACCTATAAAAAACAATGGAAAAAATATTGAGAGTACTATGATATTTGCTGCTAAGTTGCATTTCAATATTAGTAAAATATATTTTAATTAATGACTTGTCAAATAAAAGTGTTAACATGTTTGATATCCATCAAAGATGAACAATGGTTATGGCACAAGAAACTCGATTATTTTCAATGTCCCATAAACATTCAATGTCGTGAGAGGATTAACAAAACTCACATACAAAAAATGTTATATGTGATGTATGTCGGAAAGAAAAACAAATTTAAAATTTTATCCGGTGTATTTCGATGGAGGTTATGAGAAAGTTAAGATTTTAAAAAAATTTATTGCGAATTCATGAATGTTGATCATTTCACATCATTATATCATATGTTATGTTATTTAAAATACATCACATTGTCATTTTTAAATTAAAAGATCAAAATGTGAGACTAAAACCATCGAATTTTAAAATATGAAGACCAATTTTGTGAATTGATAAAAATAGAAGACTAAAAATACAATTAAGTCAAAATTATTTTAATAAATAATCTAATATTAAAAGACTTAGTAAATGACTTTTAAGAGGAATTTTGAACTTTAAAACATAATTGACAACTCTAGTTGTAACGTTGGGGATGAATAAGAATATTTTGGAGTTTAAATTATTAAAGCTGACACCAATTAAAGGATTTTTAAGAAAATAATGATGTGACTCAATAGTTGAAAGAGCGCTAAAAAGGAGGAGAAATATTTATTTGGACACAACCTCAAATTAATAATATTTAGACACACATACATAAATAAATAAAATAAAAAAATTTATCACATCATTTAATATTATTTAATTATTTTTTATTATTAATTTTTTCTATTTATGTGTATGTATTCAAATATTCCTAACTCAAAAATGTATATGGGAGTTTGTCATTAACATTTCTCATTCTTTCAAAAAATTTAAAATCACAAATATATACCAAATATCAAGTTAGTCCTCAACCCAACTCACAAAGACATACTTTAATTAATGCTTCTAATCACTTAATTACATCTCGATTTCTTTGGTTCAAAAAGTACGTCTTTTTATGTGACACAAGAATAATAGGTACTCATAAGAATAATGAGGTAGTCATAGTTGATATGACTATGATTAAAATTCCTAGGTAGTGTAGATTAGTTTTTAAGGTCTTGTAAAAGAAGGAACCGGTTCAAACCAAATATATTATACTCAAACCAAATATCAACATGGAAAATTTGATTCCAAATTATATACATAAATTTTTCTGGTTTATTCAGAAACTTAAAATACAATACTCTCTTCGCCACCATGTAAACATAAGCTAATTAATTACCACCGATTAATTTACATAAATTTAAATATTTTTTAGTTATATTATTTTTTTTAAATAAGAAGATACGATAAATTTCACCATAATTAACTTATATAATTATAAAATTTGGGTTCGAAGCCAAAACAAAACTAGAACCTAATCGGTATTTATTAGTTGAATTAAGAATTAAACACCTTAGCTATAGCATTTTAATAACAAAATGTTCACAACTTTGTTTTCTTATTACGTGACAAACAATAAAACAAACCGATGCACCAAAGTAGAAATGGTTCTTCAAAACATCCTCAATCAATTATTATAATTACAAATGGAGAAATCATTTATTTAATTTGATGCACTAGAATTGAATCAATGACTATCATGTGCCTCCAAAACATGTTTTCTCAGATTTTTCACAAGGTCATCCATGGTCATGCTGTCTTCTTCATCCATCTGCATCATAGCTATAGCAATTTAGGATTCCACTTCATCCTAGTATAACAAATTAGAGAAAGACAAAAAGAAAAACACTCTCTATGACTTTTTTTAAAGTTAATTAATACACTTCTTAAAAGTGTTCAAATTACAAAGTAACTAAAGTGACTTTTTTTTAAGGAAAAATGAACAATCACAAAGATATGATAAAAAGAGTATATATGTGGTTAACATTTCTATTATGTATACTGTTTAGTTTAAATATAAAGTATAGACTATGAGAGTTTATCAGTATATTATAATTAAGCTAGATAATAATGCCCTTGAAATGAAATAATTAATATTTTTTTTTTTAAACGGAGATATTTTTGTACAACTACGGAATCGAGTTACTGAAATATATTTAAGATGTTGACTTCTCTCTACATATATTTTTTCATATGCACGAGATCAAACTCTCGAATAAATAATTAAGAAACTCAACTATCTATTACTTATGTCACACTATGTCAGTAAATATTTTATTGGATTAAAGAAGATACTATATAGTTATAGTTTCATAATTATTAAAAAAAAAAAAGTACATAGTTTCATACCTGAGCAAAAATGTTGATTACAAGAATAGAAGCACCAAATGGTAATATGCTACTACTGGTTATAGTGAGATTGAACTTTTCAAGCAATTGATGTATTTTGAGCACTATGTCATTTTGCTTCTCACAATGAATTTTAATGAGTACTTCCTTTTGTAGGACTCTTGCTTCAACCTCGAGTAGCAATTCTGTGTTCCTTTCACAATAGGTACTAGTAGTGCTTTTATTTGAGGAAGCTTGAGATTTCCATATGAATATTGCTGGATTTTTTACTCTCTTATCTTTGTTTTCATTTTCCAATTCTTTAATGCGATGTTGAAGATGTTTCGTGTAGTTTATAGCTTCATTAAGTACATAACACTTGTCCATCTACAATTACAAATTACAATTGAGTCAATATATAAAAAATTAACTTTTAACCTTGAGTTATTTTTTAAAAAAAAAGGGAGAAAAAGAAATTTTTATTAATCAAACGAAAGTAACTAATGACCATTTTCAAACAATTTATAAAGAGATTTAAGTTCGATACATTGAACTTACAAAACTAAACTCTTACCCGTGGACTATTTAGTGAAAAAACTTCACTTATATTATAGTACACATAACACGACATGTTTGTATAAGACAAGTTTTTAATAAATTTAAACAATACAATCGACAATAATACAGCACTAAACAATAATTCTCTAAAAGTATGTATATAAAAGTAAATGAGAAGCATAAGTGCAGGATGAGCTGTAACTAGAAAAATGTAAAGAAAAAACAGATATTTATTTTATAACTTTCATCTAACAGTGACAGTTTATGAAGTGATATCATGATATTTTTATTTTTATCCATTAAACAAGAGACAAAAGAGTTTGCATCGTGTGCCAACGAAAATTGGTTCGATTGGTAAAGAGTTGACTCAAATTCTATAAAAATTTGATCGTTTCACTCCCAATTAATATAAGAACTTTATTGTTGGATAACTTATAAGTATCTATCGGTTCTTTTTGGACTTTGAGACTTGTTATTATATAAAAAAAAGTAATTTATGCCATCTTTTTTTATAAAATAATTGAGAAATGAAAAATTATTATTGATAATGGTGACATTAATGATCATTTTACAACTATCGCATAAATCTCATCTTCACTTTAAACTAAAATATTTATATATAAAAATCAAATGAGAAATTATTACTACGAATTTGCTAAAGTGACACTAACACTAATGATCATTTTATGATTATTTTGAAGCGATATAAACTTTTGCTTTGAGATTATAAGATCAAGCTTTTACAATTGAACTCATACCTCATAGACAATTTATTTAACTTATCTATTGACATAAACACTTAAAAAGGTGTTTTCGGCCTAATAAACTTTTTGAAATAGTATATAAAAACATACTATCAAACATATTGAATAAGAATTTAATTAAACTCATATGATTGCATTTTTTGAAGCTAACTTTAGAATAGAGTTAAAAGGAGAAACTAACCTTTTTCAAGCCAGGTATAATGGCTGAAAGTGCTATGATACTCTCTGTTAATTCCCTTCTCCTTTTCCTCTCAGCCATTAAATGATCTTGTATCTCAGATTCCCTTTTAACCCTTTTTGTTGCTTGATTCACCTTTGGTTCAAATTCAACACCATCATGTGATCTTTTATGTGACATTGGTTCAACACTTGAGTTATCAAAAGATAAAAAATATGTGGCTGGAGAACAAACACATCTTTCCAAAGATATCATTGAGTTGGAGCTATTATTTTTCTCATCAAAAAGCAAAATACTATTTGTGGGGCTAGTGGCATTACCTTCAACATTAATTATGCCAGCATTAGTACTATTATTATTTTGGATTTTATTGGAAAAAATATAAGAAGAGGGCTCATATTCAGGTTGCTCAAGGATGATATCTTTAAGGAACTCTTGATCATCATCAATTGAGCTACTATTTTGATTCAATTCATCATCTTCCATTTCCTATGAAAATTCAAAGAGAGGGAAAAATTGTTATGTACCAACATGAAAATCATATGTACTTTGAAATTTAATTTGATCATAGTGTATATATATATATATATATATATATATATGAGTGTGATGATTTACCATATAAGAAATCAAACTCTCCAATAAATCCTCCATTTTTTTGGAAATTGAAGAGAACCCTTAGAGTGGTCCTTTGCCTAAGACTAGATGATATAGAGTAGATAGGTAGGCGTTGCAACTTATTATATAGTGATAAAATGCAAAAAAAAAAATGCAAAAAAAAAAAATATATGGTTTTTGTTGTTATTATTATTAAGGACTCTTTATTTTAAAATAGTTTTATTGTTATACATTTTTAATGTAAAAAAAAATTATAGTGTATTACAATCATTTATATGTGTGATTTTAATAGTAATCGTAATAAAAATTAAACAGTTTTAATTATCTGCCAATTAATTTAATGTAAAATATCTTTGTATGACATGTGTATACAAATTAAATTCATTTTAAACTGGATCGCATCTTAGCATACAAAATCAAGATTTTATTTTTAAAAAATTAATATAATTTAAATATAGCTATTGTTTACCATGTTAGTCTCTGAATCGGGGTATCTTTCAGCTTTCCAACATTTGACAACATTTTCATTCTTTTTTTAATGACTGGGTTCTAATTTTGAAAAACACGACAAAAACCTTTCAAATGCACTAAGTTTTATAATATTCCTACAAAAAGATAGATTTGATCGCATAATCACTTACAATATACTAGTATTATATATGCTAAATTGATTTATTGTCCCTTGTCCCTTAAATTATTTGTTAGTTTTATTTTGATACTCTAAATAATTTTTATTCAGTTTCTTGCTTTAACTATACTTTCGTTTCGTTAGTTATTTCAGTCATTTTTATTAATTTTGTGAAAAAACGTTACCTCATGTACATGTGTTATTTTAGAATTAGATGACAATTAAATCTCCATTTTTCTTCTTCTCCAAAAGTAGGGTTTTTCATTTTCTTTATCTCTATCATCTTTTTTATTTGAATTTCATTCACTCTCACATTCTCCTCCGAGAAGTTGATAAAAACTTTGGACTGAAAAGCAATCACAAAGACAAGGGGTTAATGAGATTGATTAAAATCGAATTTTTTTGAAATAGTTCCACATTGCTTAAAATTATAAAGGAAGAGTTATTTTCTCTTATACTCTTTGTGTTAGAGTGTTGTAAGATGTATTTCATATATTTTCTTTGAAGAGTGTGAGTGCATTGGAGGTCATGAGATTGTTTAAGTGAAGTTTATGTATTGTAACAATTTTCATATAGTGTTATTATTCTCTAGTTATCGTTCCACATAGGTCGTGATTTTTTCTTTGGTTTAAGAGTTTTCACGTCATATTTTTGTGTTTAGGTTGTGTTATTTAAATTTCTTTATGTCTATTTTTTCTAACATCTAGTATCTGAACTTTTGATTCGATAAAGGAAAATAAAAATTTTAGTATGCTTTGTGGCTGCGGCATTGTCCATCTTTCACATAAGAAAAGAAGGGTGACAATGAAAAAGTGTTGTTTGGAAAAGTTCTAGTTAGGAAAGACTTGGTTTTTAAGTGGTCATTTGTGGCTCATCTCTTTTTCCTGATATCCTATCTGATGCACGATTACAATATGTCAAGTTCTGCTATGAAGTTTGACATCAAGAAATTTGATGAAAGAATCAACTTTGGTTTGTGCAAAATTCAAGTCAAATATGTGTTGATACAATCAGAATTTTAGAAGGTATTGATTAGCATAGGTGCATTGGTTGACATTAATGCAAGGTGTGTTGTAAGATTATGTCGATTATTGAATAATTTCCCGAGAAAACGACGTGACAATTGCACCATAAATTTGCAGTTTGGTTTTCAGCATGTAAAGGAAATTCTTGAAGTGGTTTAACTTCAAGTGAATTTTTTTTTAAGGTGATTTAATTTCAAGTGGAAACTATTGAAGTGGTTTTACCTTCAAGTACAAATTATGGAAGTGGTGTAGCTTCATGTGGAAATTCTTGAAGTAGTTTAGTTTCAAGTGGATTATACTTGTTATGGTGGAATATGATAGTTATTTTGAACTATGAGTATCGGTGTAGACAATGAAGATTAAAGATGCATCAATTTCAATCAAGGTGGAGATTGATGAGTTTGATTGAAATTGAAGATCTTGAAAAAGTCTCATATTGTTTAAAATTGTAAAGACAAAGGAGGGGCAAATATTATATATATATATATATATAGCTCTAATTTTTCATTATAAATCGCAATAATCAGAAATACTTTAAGTTTATATCTAATTTTTTTTTCTTTTTTCTTATACTTTTGTGTTAAAGTCTTATGAAATGTAGTTCAAATATTTTCTTTAATTCTATTTTTCCCAACAATATATATATCTCATGTAGTCAATGACGGAGCTTGGATTGAAACATTGAGGTGGCTAAATTTTTATAATTTTAATAAATAAATAAATAAAAATGTAAATTTTATTATATATAAAAAATTTAAATTGTAAATTAAAAAAATATATTGACATAATATTATATATATATATATATATATATATTATTCATTTTATTTAGTATTTGGTATATATTATAAATATTTATCTCCTCTCTATTAAAAATATAGTTTAATGTTTTGTTGTTATCATTGTATATTAATTACAATAATTGGAAGACCGTTCATTTTTTCAATTAAGAAAATGGTGTATCTAAATATGCAGAACCGATTACTAGTTAAATAATTTTAAAAACATGATGTATTGGCCTAGTAATTACAAAAGTGTTAGAATGAGTGTGTCTTAGATGTTGTCTTTAGCATTCATCTTATATATAATAATATGTTGGCTTAATTGCAGATTTAGTCCCTCTATTATTACCAATTCACGAAAATTATCTCCCTATTTTAAAAGTCGACAATTTTAGTCCTCCATCAAATTTTTGAACTAAAAAATGTGGAATTAACATATTTTTAATGACGTGACATACAATTCTATGATACAATATCATCTAGATGCATTAATTACTCATATGTCATTAATTAAATTAAAAATATGAAAAATTTGTGAAGTTGAAAACTAAGTTTTCCAATTTCATAAGTGTTAATTATTTTACATTATCGTATCATATGTCACGTTATTTAAAACATCTCAACTCGTCATTTTTAGTTAAAAAATTAAAAGGAGGGACCAAAACTGTCGACTTTTAAAATAGGGGGACCAATTTCGTGAATCAGTAAAAATAAAGAGACTAAAATTGCAATTAAACCTAACATATTTTGTATTTCTTGACATAACAAAATATGATTTTTAAATGTAATTGTGCTTTCGTGACGTTTAAATTTTTCTTTTGAATGTTCAAAACGTTTAAATTAAGAAAGAAAAAAAGGAGTTAGAACTTTTCTTATTGTTTTTTCTCTATTATTATAATTTTAAGATGTTTTTGAGAGTATTAAAATATTGGCTAAATAGCACTCGTAGTATCTAACTTAATTTCAGTTAACGTTTTAGTCATTTATCTTTTTTTTCTCCGATTTGGTCCTTTATTTAAATTTTAAGTGACAATTTGATCTTTTATGTTTTAAAATGTCAACAATGTTATCCTTTTTTTGTACAAAATTTCAAAAAATTCATCAAAATTTTCAAACAAAATCCATAAAATTAATTATATTCTTCAATATAATACAAATTTCATCAAATTCGTAACTCAAATTTTCAAATAAACTCATATTTTCATTCTTTATTTGATGTTGTTAGACATGAAAATATGAGTTTATTTAAAGATTTAAGTTATGAATTTTATGAAATTTGCATTATATTGAGGATGATAATTAATTTTATGGGTTTTGTTTGAAATTTTTGATGAATTTTTGCAAAAAAAAGGGATAATATTGTTGACATTTTAAAATATAAAAGATCATATTGTCACTTAAAATTAAATTAAAGAACCAAATCGAGAAAAAAAAAATAAAGTACTAAAACGTTAACTGAAATTAAGTTAAGGACCACGGGTGCTATTTAGTCTAAAATATTTAAACTCATTAAATATTATATTTTATATTTTCAAAACTTTAATAATAAAAAATAAAATAAAAAAATGACGAAAGAGACGATCCTAAATCAGAACAAAACAGATAAGGAAATGACAAAAAGTAGAAATTGAAAATAATTCGTATTAAAAGTTGCCTAGTTGCTATTATTATTTCTTTTGAATAATGCGTAGTTGCTACTACATACTCCTAATACATTTTTTGCACCTTAACTTTTTAAATCTGACGATTTCAACCTTCAGTTTTTTAAAATAACACTTTTAGCTCTTTAATTTTAATCTTTTTCTATAAATGGATATACCGATTTGCAAAAGAAACTAAAGACTTTACTAGGTCAAAAAAACTAAAGATCTAATTTAACTTTATTTTAAATTACTTACATTAAAAAAACTCAATCCCAAAAAAAAAATTCTTAACCTTCTTCGGCCAAAATAGAAACTCCTAATCGTCTACCTTCGTCCTCAAATTTGATGGGAATTTAGATGACGATCCATTAAAACTTAAACAAGAGGGAATTGTTGTTAAAGCCGATGATAAGGAAGCTGATAATTCCAAAGGGAGGGACACCAACACAAGGGGTTAAGTTATTGTCTAAGCAAATAACCATATTAATCTTTAAAATTGTATAATTGTACTAATCTAATCAATCACATTATTAATTTTGCAAAATGATAGAAAAAATTATTACATTTTAATCAAATTTATCTAGATTATTTTGGAATATTGATAAGGTGATGGATTACGAATTAATGAATTTTTATAATTTTTTAATTATAATTATATGTCTTTTTTTAGAGTAGTGACAGAAAAGTAGGTAATAATAGTTTAAAATTTTGTCATTTTTAAGTATAACACCCAACCATTGGTTAACTCCTCATTATTTAAGTGCGTCCTATTGAGTCACACATACCTTAAAACAACCCATTGAGTTATTTTTTATATTAAAAAAAAAAAAACTCATAATGAGTCTCACAATTTATTATATATAATTTTAAAATGAATCCCAACTTTATATCACATTCACACATTGTTGGCGTGACTAGTTTTGTTTCCTTCTTCTTTTCCTTTCATTTTCATAAAATAATTGATACTTTAAATTAATGAACTCTTGCTTAATGAAAAACTCGTTTTTATATCGTGGTAAATTTTAAATGAAAAACTCAAAAGTAAATTATTAAATTTATGAACTATTGAAAACCTCAGTATAGGTTCATTAAATAGAGTTCACTGTGTCACGTTATCTCTAAGTAACTCATTCATTTTTTACTATAGGATTATTAAATAGGGTCCACCGTACCACAAACAAAACCATATTAGGTCCACAACTTTAATTTATACATTAAAATTTAATTATATTTAATTTTATTACAACTTAAAATATTAATTTAAATATTTCAATTAATATTATTATACATTATTTTAATTTAAATTTAAAATAAAATTGAACTTAAAATTTTTATAACAATAATAAAAATTAAGTGTTAAAATACATAACATAAATAATTAAAAATGATAAAAGTAAATAATAATAGGGTAACGGTCATAAATTTATTATTATTAATAAATTAATAAAAAGAGATAATATAAATTTATTATTATTAATAAATTAATAAAAAATGTAACGGTTATATGAAAGTACCGTTTCTTCCCTTCCTGAGAGAACCGTGATTGGCACAAGTGAACTCCCAAAACTCCCAAAAAAACTCCCGGTTATATTATTCAACGCTGGCTGGCGGACGAACTTAATTTTACTCCCGCTGGAGATGCTCTAATGATATGCTAACAGCGCTATCACATAAACAATTTTCTATTTAACCTAGATATATTTATTTATAGGCTCTTTCACATAAACAATTTTCTATCGACCATACATTTACATGTCATGTTTTTGTCTCACCTATCTTATTTTATTTCACAAACGACATAATTTATACCTAATAAATGATTTAACATTCTTAACTTTTACAACGTTGGTATTTCATAGAATAATAATTTTAACGTGTTTTCAACATTTGCATAAAATTTATTTTTCTATAAAAGAACTAGATAAGGCAACCAAAAAAGTGACATCAGTTTTTACTATCAATTTTTTATGGATTAGAATTCATATTTAGATAAAAATTTATTTAACCGCTTATCATATAAATAAATATGTATAAACTATTTTTATAATAAAAGATAAAATAATATAAACTATTATTTTTATAATAAAAAATAAAATAATATAAACTATTTTTATAAATATCCTAAATAGTTTATAAAAATAAATTAAAAATAATTTATAGACATATTATAAGTCATTTTTTAATCTCTCTCAAATAATATAATAAACGCTTGTATCAATAGATAAACTCATCCAAGCTAAATTTGATCACCGTATTGACCAAATCTCATTTCAATATCATATTTGCCTCGTCCAAAATGATATATAACACATTGATTTCAGACTTCAAGATATTAGTTGTTATCTCTTCACTAATTATCTATGATTATTCTGCAAAAACTTTTCTATTTTTATTTTCCATAATTTATGTTAGTTTTATTTCCTGTTACGATAGACTAATTTTGAAAAATGAAAATAAGTGTTTTCACAAAGTAAACATTGGATCCATTGTGGGTAACAATTTCTTTTGAATCTAACGCATATTAGAGTTTGAAAGCTTATAAGACTTACGATAGACCATACACATTGAATCTTTCTCCCTCTCTCCCCATAGGAACTTTTCCTTTTCACCATCTCTCTGGCATCAAGGCTGCCGACGAGACTGTCAAAGCCTCCCTACTCCTTTCTCCGACCCAAAGATTCAATAGTGTTATCCTACACACTCATTTTCTCACTTCCTCCTCTTCCCTCTCCCACACCTTCTTTCCTCATCGGCCACAGCGGAGTGCAGAGAAAGAAGATGATGATTTCAATTGAATTTTTTTTAAGGAAAACACACAACAACCAAAGGAATGATGATGGTTTCAGCAGAAATTTGTGCTGTTCAGTTATTAATGTCAAAACCAGATACTTGAATTGATTGAAGATTTCTATGTGGATTAGGGTTTGAGGGTGGAAGAGATAAGAGAGACATGGAAATTGTTAGGAGCAATCTTGTGTGGCTAATGCATAATAAGTTCTTATGAGCCCACTTCATCTAAGTGTTTAACAACTAAAATTATCACCTAACATTCAACATGGGTTTTTAATCAAATGGAAACCTTAGGTTTAAGTTAAATACTTCAAATTGAGATAATTAATCATGTTAAAACGAAATTAGCTGCATTAGTACATAATGCAAAGTTTGTATGAGAAAAGGGCTATGTAAAAATGGAATCAAAAATTATTATATTGTATCATGAGCTTTAGATAATTTTGTCACCTCATGACAGCTCCATCAATATTATTTCTTAGGCACATTAACAATCAAAACATCACAGTTGAAATTAGAGCCCTTCAAAAATCCAGTATTTGTTCTTTCACTAACAAACTTCTTACAGAAAATTCATATTATTTTCAACAACACCAACCCTTTCACTTCAATTCGAAAGGGTAAAGGCAAAG
Source organism: Cicer chorassanicum (assembly GCA_037974735.1). NCBI lineage: Eukaryota > Viridiplantae > Streptophyta > Magnoliopsida > Fabales > Fabaceae > Cicer > Cicer chorassanicum. The sequence goes on from JBBPBP010000003.1 coordinate 1,770,788, forward strand.
ATAACACGAGAAACCAGATACCGGGAAGGTAAAGATTGCACTGATGTTAAGTTTAACATGAAACCAAATAGGAAAAAGACTCTCTGGTTAACTTAACTAGCCATGGGGTGGTTAGAAACATACTCAATAGCAAGATGACAAGAGTCGATTTTATCAGCTTCCTTGTCAGGGATCTCGAGCTTGAACTCCTCTTCGAGTGCCATTACAATTTCCACGTTGTCCAAGCTGTCCAAACCCAAATCCTTCTGAAAATGCACTTCTGGAGTTACCTGAGAAACCATTAAACCCAAAAAATAAATATATATAAGAAAGTTGTGCCTGACCAAATATGCAAGATGAAAGAAAAATAGGAATAAGAACAAATTGAAAAGGATGTCAGCAGCATCTCTCTCTACAGAAGAATATTTGTAATAAGAGTAAGAAAGAAAAACTATCTAGATACAGGATGAAGAATGAAAACAAATTCTAAAGGGATAAAGGAACATAGGATATTTTATAACTCCAGTGCTGAAATGATGTTTTAAAAACAATTATGGAAGTTGCTAAAACGATTATGACTGGCAGAAAAGTGGTTAACTATAAGGAACAGTCACATTGTAGATTGTGAAAAGAACAGTAGAAAAGTCACTTATGAAATCCGAAAGCAAAGTGTCTATATATAGATTTAAATAGATAGATGGTTTAGTCTCTCACAGTAGTGAAGTGTGTGTTGTGAGTTAGGGGCAGCAGAAGGATTTGGAAAATGTGGCTTATTTTTCAAGAATGGAAAGTAGAAGGCAAAACAATTAAGATCAAGGGTAAAAGAGAGGGAAGGGTCCTAAAGGAAGGAACCGAGAGTGAATCAAAGCAAGGGGACTGTCTTCCAGTCCCGATCTCCTTTGCATATCAAACCTGAAATGCCTTTATAAAAAGGAGAACTTTTCAGATTGTAGTGTAATTTTCCAGTATCCACATTCTGCTCAGGATGTGTGCTATATATAAACAACCAAATGAGGGGAATTCAAATATTTTATTACAATTGTCAGAAAATATGTTTCACTGAAATATGAGAGTCCAAATTCCTTTGAACTCAATATTTAGAAATAAAAAACTACAGCCATATAAAATCCAAATGTACAAGCAAATATGAATGAACTATGAATAACAATCACTTTATCAAAATGCCATGGAGAAAGAAACCTCACTAGTCACACTACTTCTTAAGGTATGACAGTAGACATCTAACCCTTCCAACACTTCACAATGATAATGCCCATTAAAAAAACATTGAAGGAAATCTCAACACAAATTTAGCAAAAGTGCATCTAGTTTTTCCTATAAAATGTATCTCAGTTGAATAATAAATTATTAACTTAAAACTGCAACACAATTTTCTCTTGCACAAAATATCTCTCATTAAATCTTCATATAATTCCCCACATGACCAAACAGACACTGCCCAGATAGTTAGTGAGCTAAATCTACAAATTAGGGATACACATTGGAAAGATGGTTAATGAGTTAACCTTTTAAATCATGGGAAAACCATTTAGGCTTTCAACAGAATAACAATTTGGGATACACATTTCACATCTCTCACACTCCTTAACCAAAGAATCACCACCCACATGGTTATTAAGGTAAATTTCCAAACTGTGGGGAAAAACCTTCTTGAATATATTAACAGAGTAACAATTAGGGTTCCCTAATACACAATTTTCACAACCCTACCCAGATGGTTATTGATGTAAAATTCCAAACTTTAGGGCAACCCATTTGAACAAATCAACATAACAACAATTGGGAATGCCAAATTATCTAACTTTTTCCATCATTTTCACAGTAATTAATAAAGAGAAAAAACAATGGAAAATGAAGGGATAAAAGGATGGAAAAGAAGAGACCTTGGAAGGATCGACTTTGGGGAAATCTTTGACCACAGAGAGGACTCGATCGATGACCTCTTCTTTGGTGATATGATCGTCGTGTGAAGACATGAAACGAAGGGAACCATTCCATGATTGGAATTTTGGAGTAGCTTGGAGTGGTACGCGAACATGGCGGAGTATGGCTGCTCTCAGTGCCATTTTTCTCAATCGATCTCTCTCTCTCTCTCTCTCTCTCTCTCTCTCTGCAAAGGAGTGAGTGTTAGACGAACTTGTGACACGCACGATACAAGAAGGGTTCAAGGTAGGTGCTCAATTATATTCATTTTGCATATTATTTTTGTGAAATAATAATAATAATAATAATAATAATAATAATAATAATAATAATAATAATAATAATAATAATAATAATTTTTAGGTGCTCAAAGACTTATCGTTCAGAGAGAATACGGATTTAGTTATAATAATTTTTATACACTTTTAACTAATTATTTATCTTTTGGACGAACTGTATATTATTAAGATTCTCTTCTCTTATTAAAAATTATAGGTTAAAAAGAAATTTAATAATTGATATAAGAGAAATGTTAAAGTAACACTTTTAATATACTTCAATGATAATTAACCAGATCATTCACATTTTTTAATTTTTGACTTGTTACTGAATTCATTCCTTGTCAAGAAAATATTAAAGGAAGTGTT
>JBBPBP010000003.1:1774542-1785517 GCA_037974735.1 Cicer chorassanicum
AACTTCAAGTTAAGGACAATGAGTGCTATTTAACCTATTAACTTTCATAAATATTAAAAGTAAAATATAATGTTTTGAAATTAATGTACATAACATGAATTAAATAACACAATTAAGAAATAATTAATCTGACATTAAAAATAAAAATTAACACTTTCATTCATTATTTTTTAAAAGTGACAATTGAATTATAATTTAATCATTAAAAATTAATTAAGTTATTCCATATCATAAATGAAAGCTACACCAATTTTTAATTAAATTATAACTTAATTTTGTATTATATAAAAAACACTGAGGTGAGTAACACTGAAAACACATTTATTTTTATTGAAGTCGCGTTCAGTAAAAAATCTATAAGTTAGTGATTAGCTGGATTTAGTGCGAATTTGACTTAATGATCCGTGTTATTATTTTCCCTTACTTATCAGAGTGTTCCCTTAAATGTAGATAAAAGAACCCACACGTGTTCCCATTGGTAGCTGCTATTAGTGATCTCATCAATCATATTATCGCTTTGTATTCATTCATTCATTCATCTAATCTTCCAACGCCGTCACAATTGCGGGTGACAACCTTTGAATCATATTCATATTCCATCTATTTAAACCCCTTTTTTTACTCACCGATAGTGTCAACGTCACATTTTTCTCAAAATACCGTCTCTTCACTACTACTCTTCGTTGAAACCTCTCTCTCTATTTGTTTCAGTTTCTACGTCAACCGCTTACTCCTTTCTCAACAACATGACCGGTATCTCTCTCTCTCTCTCTCTCTCTCTCTCTCTAGTGTTTCATACTGGTATCAGTTATTTGTATTCTAAACCTCATTATTTTTTAATTTTGTTGTCTTGTTTTGATGCTCTGACTTTTGAATTAATCCATTAAGGGAATCGAGTATGCAGATTTTCTATATGTTTATTATATTTCGTGATGGTTCTCAAATATCTGATCTTTTAGACAGGGTTATATGTTACGCCAATATTATTCTTTTGGTAGGTTTTAGTTTCTTTTACATCAAAATAGTTCAATAGTTACCCTTTGCAAGAACCAAATTGATGTCATTAATTGATCAGAAATTATTATTGGAGAACCAATTTATGTCATAATGATATGTGCTGGATCAAATTTAGGATTTACTCTTAGGGAAAGATTATCGGGTAAACCACCATTTTAGTTCTGAAAGTATATGACACTGTCATTTTGTTAAGTGACTCAGCAAAAAACTCAAATTAGTCATTGAGTCATTTAATGTCGGTCTGTTTAGTCTCTAACGTTATAACGGTCATGAACTACTTTGACAGTAAATTGTATCTTTCAGGGACTATTTTGATTATTCAATGACTAATTTAGATTTTGACTGAGTCAGGGACCAAAAAGATAACACTCTACACCTTCAAAGACTAGAATAGTGGTTTACCCTGTCAAATGTCTTCACAGTCTTTCATCATCCATCCAAGCTACACTTACAAGACATAAACATTGATATTTACTTATAGTTAAATACTGATTTATGTGTGGTTTTACTGTTGTACTTGTGCATGAATTTAAGGTCTAATTTGAATTAGCTTTTAGCTCATGTGATCTTCTCAGTTAAAATATGTATGATTCTTTACTAACGTAAAAATTCTTACAAGTTTTTTAGATATTTTATTGGGAGGTGAAGTAGAGAGAACTTGTGACTAATTGAGATTGATAAATTAAGTTCAACTTACACAATTTAAAAACTTATAGTTGTCCCAAAATTCTTTCAATGCTTCTTATTATTTGATAAGTGTTTGTTTAGAAGTTTATTCAATTTGTCTCTTTTTGCCTTCTATTTTCCTTTGTCGGACATTTTTTCATTTACTTTTCTTTTGATGTTCCTGTGGTTACTTTAAAGAAGACTAAATGCTGCTTCCAATTACAGATAATGAAGAACCGATGATCATAGCTGGAACGATAGCCGAACTACCGTTTAATAAATACAAGCGATGGCAATGGTGGTTTTTGGTGGGACTCAGCATATTGTTTCTTATAGTAGGACAATCAGCTGCAGTTATCCTTGGAAGATTTTATTATGATCAGGGTGGAAATAGTACATGGATGGCTACTTTAGTCCAAACCATTGCATTCCCAATCTTGTTTATTCCACTCTTCACAATTCCTTCTCCTTCAGAGCCTTCAACTTCTTCTGTTCCACCTTCCAATATCAAACTCATTGCTTTGATATATTTTGCTCTTGGAATCTTAATTGCTGTTGACAATATGATGTATTCTAAAGGACTGTTATACCTCTCTGCTTCAACCTATGCGCTGATTTGCGCTTCGCAGTTAGCTTTCAATGCAATTTTCTCATATTTTATCAATTCTCAGAGGTTCACCGCTTTGATCATTAACTCGACTGTGGTTCTCACTTTGTCCTCTTCGCTTCTTGCTATTAACGAAGACTCAGGCGAACCGTCTGGTATCCCGAAGGGAAAATACGTTTTTGGTTTCCTTTGTACGCTTGGAGCGTCAGCTACTTACTCTCTTTTGCTTTCTCTAATGCAAGTGACTTTTGAGAAGGTTCTGAAAAAGGAAACGTTTTCTGTCGTTTTGGAAATGCAAATCTATACTTCACTTGTTGCCACCTGCGCTTCCACGATAGGATTATTCGCGAGCGGGGAATGGGATACTTTGCACGGAGAAATGAAGGGCTTTCAGAAAGGAGAAGTTGCTTATGTAATGACTTTGGTTTGGACAGCAATAGCATGGCAGGTTTGTTCTGTTGGTGTGGTTGGATTGATTTTCCTAGTGTCTTCTCTCTACTCAAATGTTATTAGTACTGTCTCTTTGGCTATTACTCCTATTGCTGCTGTTATAGTTTTTCATGATAAGATGAATGGGGTGAAGATAATTTCTATGCTTTTGGCTTTATGGGGTTTTGCTTCATATATCTATCAGAATTATCTTGATGATTTGAAGGCAAGACGTGTGCTAGCCGCTGCTTCTAAGTCTAGCAATGAATCTTCATGCTGAGAATATTCAATTTGTATACATACCTTTGATCAAGTACCCTTTTCTTTTATGGATTTAAATCCTTAATTAGGTCCATCAACTTTCTAGGTTTAGATTTTATCTTTTCAGTCCTACAGAAATAGTGAGCTGGTATTACAGTATAGAATATGAGGTTCTTGGCCATTTTTGGTACTGAATTGTAATATTACTATTCTTTACTTTTAATAAATGAAAAGGTTAATTGGTGTTTTGTTTCCAAATATTTGTTCAATTGCTTTTGTGATAATCTCTTGGTGGTTTTTGGAATTCTTGATAAGGTTAATTGGTGTTTTGTTTCCATATAAGTTTGTTATGTAAGGATCATCCAATCATGTATTGCCATAAATTTCTTAACAAGAACTTAAAAGAAAAGTTGAAATAATCATGCCTTGTGGTGAAGAGAAACAACCCCTCATAGGGTGTCATAAATAATTCATTATGTGTGTTTGATAAACTGGTAAACCACAGTAGAAACGTGTGTTAACGTGAATCTACAATTCCTAGCTTCGTTAATATCATGGTCATATTGCTTTGGAACGCAAATATCATGGTCATATTGCTTTGGAACGCAAGAAAACGTTGACAAACTCACTCCAAAAAATGCTCTATGTATTGTTTCAACCAAGTGCATCTTTTCATTCAAATGTCTTTTTGGATGAATAGATACAAAGATTCATGAAAGAATATGTCAATTAGTGAAAGCCAAAAGCCTTTGGAACATGAAAAATTGTGCTTATGTGTAATTCTGCAGACTTCAGGCGCTAGACATAAGAGCTTGAGTCCTGATATCGCAAATTTTGTCAGCACTCAAGGTGCTGGACCTGGGCACTGCACTTCCAATGACCAATCCCAGATTTAGGCACTTAATCTAGGCATTGGCCTCTGAATTCTTTCATATTTTGTCTTGACTTTGGTGTCTTTAGATCTATTAATTTTGGAATCCTCCCAAGATATATGAGAGTTATTATTTTATTGATTTGTTGCATAATATTGAGCTTGTCAAAGGAGATCTTAATCTGCATTACAACATGTTTGGGAATGTGATTAACAGTACTTAATCGTCGATTAGGAGTTTGATTTGTGGCATACTTTTAGCGAAGGGGATTTTATGAGTTAAGAGTGTTGATAGTTTCATTGCTCAAAAGTTCACCCTACTGGTATATATGCACAAAAGCAGCCACAAAGAATTAAGCAGACAAAATTGTAATATATACAGGAGTGGGAGATTAGATCAAAATAGCCTTATGAAATATTTTCATGAAAATGCCAAATTTACCAATCCTGCAATCCATATGAATATGAATTAAAACATTAGCAAAGTTAATAATTAAACATAGAAACTTGGGTAGCCAATACAACTATTTTAAATGGAAAAGTAAAACTCAACAACAATATATCACATCACACAGCTGAGATGGAATAATGTTACTTAAGAGCTGCAAATTACAAACACAAACTAGAAGGAACACTGATATTAAACACACGCACACACATACATAAATGTTTAAGTTGGCAGCTTAGCATCTTTATTCAGTTAATTTCGCTTCATTTGGAAAAAGCATACCACCTCATAAAAACTCCACCGGCTAATGGAAAAAGCATTTCAGTGATTGAGTTAGCTGATTTAAGATGCATCAAACGATAAGCATAGCTTTCTGCACAGCAGAAAATGCTCCACCAACAAGAATCATTACAGCAATAGCACAAACCAACACCATAAAACAGAACAAGCCGGGCAAGGAAGGCCATATGGAAAGGCGGTCATCGTGTTCTTTGTGCAGTGGCTGGACTTGGTTAACTGATAACTGGCTCGATATGTTGAAGAGAAAACCAAGAAAGACAATGATTGAGACTAGAAAAGATGAGAGACGGCGCATGATTTTCCTACGTTCGTATGATTTTCCTGCGTTTGTTTTGATTGTAATGGTAGTTATAGCCATGCTGAGACTCGAGGTCTCCTGTCACATTTGTATGAGAGCAATGCAGTTTGGCAAGAGGAGCACATGATTCATTGTTATCAAGCTGGGAAGACCTGTTTCCTGTTATGCTTCTTTGACTCTCTTTCTCCATGCAAGTAATTAGGAGCCTATTTCTAGGGAGTACTGTAAAATGGTATCGTGGGCGTTCAGCACTCAGGAAATCACTCTGTAGCGCATGAAACAACATAAATCATATAAAAACAAAGAAATGTAGGATGCATGAATATGGAAATTCTCTTATAAAAACGGCTTATAAAGAACTTAGTTTTACTATTCTTGATACAAATTATTGACGAGAGAAAAATATAAAAAATGTATTTATGAGAAAGAGTTAACCATAAGATTTATATAGCATGTGAAAAGAATTAACAAGTGTAACTAACTAGTTGATTGATTAATACTTTGTTCAGGCAAATCGTCTTCCTTTAACAAGAGTTGAAGATATTAACGTTGAGGTTCAGGTTGACTTGGATCCTATATTACCTGTGGTTTTGGATGGATGATCTTATAGTTTTGACTACATTTGGTGGCATCATGTGAACACTATTCTCTCTTTTTCTATGATATGAACGTGTTATTAATGCATTGCATAATAGTTGATGTGTGTAAGTTCTTTTGTATTTCTAGTTGCAAATTTGCAATGCATTGCATGATAATTGATGTGTGTAAGTTATTTTATTTTTATACTTTACTATTATTTTTCCTTTCAACACTTCTATTGAAAAGTTTTTATATAAAGTTTTTTTTTCCTTTGCCGCCTATGGACAATTAATTTGTAGTCTATATGCAGTATATATATATGTATCTAACAAACAAATTTAATAAATATTATAATTATATATAAATAAATTCTTTGTTTGAATATCGTTTTGCAATTTCAAGGAGTAGAAGCAAATTATAATAACGTATAATAGTATATGTTAAAATAAATGTTAATTCTCCCTTCATTTTACAATGTAATTCGAAAGTTATACATTATACCCAAAATTTATACTCTTACTCTCCCACATTACATGTAAACAATTTATTTTATCCTTTTATTTTTTTTTTTAAATTGTATCCCATAACATTCAACTTGAGTTCAAGAAAACTTAAAAAATAATTTTCTAGACCACTTGTGTTTTAGAAATTTTGAACTTTGGGTACTGGAAATTTTTTCAAGTTTTTCGGTACACAAATGTATTTTTGAAAATTTGAACTTTGTGTGCTGGAAAATTTGGAAATAAGATTCCAGTACACAAATGTGTTTTAGAAAATCGAACATTGTGTACAAGAAAACTTTTTTTCAAGTTTTTCGAAACACATTTATGTACCGAAATTTTTAAAAAAAAAAATCTAGAATACAAATGTGTTATAGAAAATTCAAATTTTGTGTTTTGTTTGAGTTTTCTAAACACAAACATGTACCACAAACACATAAAGTTTGACTAAAAAAAATTATAAAATTGGATTTTTTTTATTTATTAAAATGTGGGATACGAGTATAAATTTGAGGATATGAAGAAAAATTAATCTATATTTAATAAATATAGACTTGTTCGAAGAATTTGAAGAGCAATACCGGAAAATCGGGTTAGAGGCTCGCCGAATTGATGACCCATGTACATGACATAGGAAAAGAGGCATGTTGAATATGACTCATATGCACTACATTGGAGTTGCCGCAGTACGGTTCAATGGTACTGTTGTAATATAGACTGTGATATTATAAATACCACTTGTAACACTGAATCACAAATTCACTCATTTAATAATACATAACTACAACTGCTTTGTAATCGGAGACGTATGCATCATTCGCCCGAACTTTGTTATCAAACGTCTTACATTCTTATTTGTGATTTCTCTCTTTATTCTTTTAAGACCGTGTTACTATTCTAACAATGCGAGAGATAAAAGGTAAGTGGAAGATATAAAGAGATTCTCGAGGAAGAAAAAGAATGAGGTGGAAAGGATGGAAAGAGATGTTGAAAAACTTACTCAACAAAAAACTTATAAATGTTTTTTTATGTAAATGTAAATATAGATGTAAAAACTTACCTCAACAATGACTAATAAATGTATTTTTTGTTGATGTAAATTCTTTTAATAGTCAATATTAGTAATTAGTTGTTATTTTTTGTCAAAAAAAAAATCAAACTTATAATTCTTTATCATTCCAATTCTTTAAACCACCTTATTACTTCCTTTTACGTATAGATTAGATACATGGTTGAGTAGCAATTTTCGTGAAAAAACTAGAGTTTTTAAAACTTTTGAAATAAGAACCAACACTTATTCAGATATTCAAAATGATTAAATGAACTAACACTTCTTTGAAACTATAGAGGGCCAAAGGCCCAAAAGAAATTGTGATAATCAATGTACCCCTTAAATGCAAATGGTATTGTATCTCTGAGTTTTTTTTTATAGCAAAAGTACCCTTCCTTAGTTTATTTTTCATCACAGGAGAATGGTTCTGTTTTTCATACGGTAAACTTTAAGTTTATGGTATGTATTATACACCGTAAATTTTAGTTTACCATATGCATTTTTTTAAAATAAAAATATACGTTTTTTTATGTATATAAGCTTATATGGTATACTTCAAGTTTACAAATTACATTGCGCATTTTTAATAGATACTAGTATTTTTGTCCCCAACAAAAATTGTTAAGTATATACACTGATGATTGTGGGATTTTATTTTGAATAACCTTTTTTTCAAAAAAATTATTAAAAATATCTTTCTTTTTTCTTAGTTACAAATCGTCTTTGTAAATGGCGATTTCTTAAGAAAATTCGAGTTTACAAAAAGGCGATTTTTTAAGAGAATTTTATTTTACATTCAATTTTTAAAAAATTAACAACAACAACAACGAATATATATATATATATAATTCATTCATAAAAAACATTATAAATTTTACAAAAATTACATAGATTGACTACAGTTGCATGTAACAATTGGATAAAAATTACGTAGATTGACTAGAGTTGATCGTAAAAAAAAGTTTTTCAAATAGTACCAGTATTAAAACTGAAATAGACGTTAGAGAAAAAGTGTCAAGAAAATACGGACTATGTCGGTTAACTAATTATATTCGAAAATATTGTTGAAATGTTACAGACAACTATAATCAATCTACGTAATTTTTATAAAATTTGTGACATTGTTTTTTATGAATGAATTGTATTAATTATATTATATATGTTAATTTTAAAAAAAAATTGAATGTAAAAAAAATATTTTTTTAAGAAAGTCATCGTTTACAAATGCGACTTGTAATTTAGAAAAAACAAATGAGTATTTTAGTATATAATTTTCAAAATGGAATAGTTTAGTAATTTTTTTTTAAATATAAGTTATTCAAAAAAACTCCCCATGATTGTCATGTAGATAATTAATCTTATGATTATTGTTATATCTTTATAATATGATTGGGTACCCTGATACTCTGTATAATAAAACTTATTTGTTTATTAAAAAAATTCTCTAACTCTAATTAAAGAGATGTATAATCTACTCAAGTCTTGGATTTAGCTCCAACTCCAATATTTGTGTTTCTGGAAAATGTAGTACGTGTATGGAAGGACTTGACAAATTGCTTTTCTCAAAGGATTCATATTCAAATATTAGAGTTGTAGTAATTAGAGAAATCTTTTGACTATTTGGTATCTCATAACTTTCTTTACTGTCACGGTTTATGATGTTATTTTGTTCAATGGTCCTATTTATTTTCATTACTCGTGTATGTCTACATAATTGAATGATCAAATTGATTGATCCTTGTGTATATCTAATACAGCATGTGAATGGAATACTAAACAATATTCTTGATAATGCTAATTGCACCAAGAGTATAAACACTGTTAAAATAAGGTTAGTTAATTGTGAACATTTTGTAGGGATTTAAGGTTGAGCTGTTTGCAGAAATTGGAGAGTTTGAAATGATGTATATGAGAAAAAATTGTTTTAAAAATAATTTTCAGCTATTAAAAATATTATTTAGTTGAATTGCAGACTAGGTCACGCTCTAAGACGTTTTGCGACACGGTTCAAAATTATGCAAGGCAGATGATCAACTACGACATTCTTAAAATTGTGCACGATAAAAAATCATTCTAAAATTACATCCTCTATATATTGCGTTTACGGCTACTCGAAAATATAGTAGAAGGACCACTCATATTTTTGAAGGATAATATTTCAATAGAGACAAAAAGGAAATATGAGATAAAGCTTAAAAATGAGAAAAGAGAAAACTCGGTAAAACAATTATGTAACCGATTAAAGCAAAATTTGCGCGAGCAAATTTTGACCAGTTCATTGAAAATGGATCGCTCCACAAAACTAAATTAAACTTAATGAACTTAAATGTTAAATATATATATATATATATATATATATATATATATATATATATATATATATATATATATATAAACAAATTTATTAATTTTATGCAACATATATACAAGACGTCATGATTTTTTTTTTGCCAAAATTAAAATTGTAACATTAATGACGGTGCAAACGATTGTGTATGTGTGTGAAACTTAGATTTTATACTCCACGACTCCTACCCTATAATTCTCGAAAAAAATTCAATTTTACTCTTATAATTTTTATCTCATTGTATTGAAATTTTTGACATTTTTAATTTCACATAAATACAAAAAATTTAGTATGAAAATTTGTTTTTCGAAAATTCAGTTTATAAATTAATATATTGAAAATTTCGAAAATAAAATATTTGATATATAAAAAGTATTGAAAAAAAATTAAGATATATATCAAATTTTTTATAGAAAAATTCGGTATGTAAAGTAAATTGAGAAAGAAAATTCATACCAGAAATATCAAAAACTCGAAATTTTCGATATGTAAAAAGAAAAAATATAAACTGAAAATTTTGGAAACTCAAAATTTTTAGTATGTAAGAAAATTTGCATATTAGAAATTTTAAAAACGAAATTTTTGATATATAAAAAAAATTATGTAGTAGAAATTTCAAAAACAAAATTTCTATTATGTAAAAAGAAATATAGATGTACGGTTACAAAACAGGCTGATTTTTATTAAATTTTTTTGTATTTTCTACAAATGTATTTTTGAAAGTTCATACAAAAACTGATAAATTGTGAAAGTCTAAGCTAAGATGTGGGAATATGAAATCCAATCCTCTGCAAGTTATAGGGCTTATACACTATCATAAAATTTTAAGGATCAACTCAAAGTAGTGGTGAGAATTGGATTAGATTTTGGGTCCGTTTCTTTAAGATTTTAAAAAGTGATATTAACATAGTTTACCTTTTTCGTGCGGCTCAACCGCAGCACCTGTTAATTTTACCACATCATACAACATAATACAAATATGTGTCAAGTTTATTAATTAATTATCAAGGTTATACATATTAAGTGTTTAAAATGTTCAAACACATAAATATTTCCATTATAGTTGTTGTAGAGAACGGTAATGTCAAAACAAAACATATAAATATATCGATTAATTAGTAACTTTTGGATTTTCATTTTCCTATCACGTTTTTTACAACAAATTTATTTAGAGTGACAAAATATATATTATTGAGGCGATTAATATAAAAGTATACATACATATTAAAAAATATTTTATGTGATAGCGAAGACTAACTCATTCATGTGAGTTGCACGTGTCCCACATTAAATAGAAAAAATTCGTGTATTTAATGAATTAAAATATTAATCTACCAATTCATAGTATAAGAATTGTCTAGTACTTAAAACAATTAGTTAACAAAAAACGTTTTTTTGTATTTTTATTATTAACATAAATTGATATTTTTTAATACTTTAATGTAAAACTTTGGTGATATTCTATTTGGTTTGTGATATATTATTTTTATTTTTTTTCTTATACAATTTCTTTTTTGTTTGATAAAACAGTTAAAAAAAAATCAATTTTTATGTATACAATCCAAAATCAACCATATTATCATCAATTGATTTAAAATAAT
>JBBPBP010000003.1:1800516-1827008 GCA_037974735.1 Cicer chorassanicum
TAAAAATAATTCACATAGTTTTAAAATTCACACACAATAAATATAAAGAGATGTATTTTAAGTTCGAATCTATAGTATGAAATATTCATGCAACTATAATTTGAGTTGTAATTGCACAACATTATTTCTACCATTTTATGTAAATATGTTATGAAACCATTTTATAAATTTAAAAAGTTATATTCGAAAATGACGTAGCAAAAAAATTTTGTTTATAATCATGGCAACACATCATTAAATTTATCTATAAAATAGTATTTCATTGACAAAGTATTCAAAATACAATTTGATATTTATAAATATTATTGAAATAAATTTTCAAAAATATTTACAAGTAAAAGTATATGAATCATAATCCTTATTAAGAATAAATGAAAGTGTATAAAGTACAATGGATAATGAATGGTTTGATTAGGTCACAGACTTGATTTCATAATTTGAAACATGACATTTGGGGTTTAATACCCGAAAATCGCCATAGCTATGCTATACCAACATCTAATGAACGTGCAACATGCCTAAGCATCTGTATTCTTTGGAGCCAACAAATATGAATATACCCTCAACTATATTTAAAACAGTTGATGTCGTACAAGCTGAAAGAAGCTTTCGCATCATATCAGCAAATGGATCCCCTAATGAAATATTTAGAAAAAAAACACTATCCATCTATTTCAACATACATCTACTAATAACAAATAAGTCCCCATCAAGTGAAGCAGCTGAGCTGGATTAGATTCACAGCAGATGTTTAGCAGACAAGGCTTGAGATTTTGGCTTTCCAGGCTTGTCGTCTCTGGAAACTGAATAGACCAGAAATCTATTAATTTTAGAACAAAGCACAACCAGTGTTTACTGGAAAGCATATAAATTGGTTTCAACATGATCTTAGTCCACACAGTTAAGTTCCTTCATATTATTTATTCACATTAATTTTGAGCTCTACTGTTATAATATTATCCCTATACTGGCTTATTTATATTTTGTTGAAGTATTGGTATCTTTTTTATATGAAGAATAAGTCCCTAAAATATCCACATATTAAGGTATTAGTCTGAGAGACCAAAATTAAAATGAAAAAACATACAAGGTCAACATCAAAACAAAAACAAAATCAAGGAGCAATACTCATACTCATAAGAAACAAATAAAGGTTTGGCTGGTGCATCTTCAATATTTATCATGGTTTGTCTAGTAAAGACAATTAGAAAACTCAAGCTATAACCTTCTTTACAGTTTACAATCAGTTCGGTAGGGCACAAAAATGTAAAGGCAAGAATACTTCATTTCAAATTCATTAAATCCCGACCTAAACCATTTATAGCAAATCATTTAAAATAACGATTCAATTTTAATAAACCGGCAAACAATTTTACACTATCAAAGAGCCATAAAATGTCACATTTAAAACTGCAATTAAAAGTTTCTACATAAAGTAAAAAATCTTTGTTATTACAATGTTTCATGTTCACTAAAAATTTCAATTTACCAAATTCTTATATAAATACTTACGCTGATTATTCGGTACCAGATTGTTGTATCAACTGAGAGTATATATATTCATCAACTCTCTGTTTTGCCAACGCTACCTGGTAAAAAATTCAACATTCAACAAAACAGTATGAGTAAAGATATTCCAACAGATCAAAACCAACGAACAATGGTAAAAAGAGGACGGCATAGAATTTTGCTCATGGTTTAGAAAATAAATTAAATAAGCATTTTTATCTGAGATGAAAAGCGCCTCTCTCGTAGAAGCACTGTAAAGGTGGACAGATAAGTCAGAAGTAATCCAATGGATCTAAACAATGAACAGATATATGAATTTAAATGGTATATCTGTCAACAGAGCCTGTAATAGATTATGATGTCGTTTGATCCATTTAGGCACACCTTATGGGATACTACTTAGTTCTTGTTGTATGAGACTCCTATAGGTGGAAGCAATTGAGTTGGGAGGTCACGGATCCAACCCCCAGTTCATCTCCCTCTCTACTTTTACTAAAAAAAAATCAACAATCTAGGTTTCATTTTTTAAATAAATAAATTGGACCATTTCTCGATTTGTGCATGTCGCGCAGGGGCCATGCTAATCTTCTCTATATCGTTCCAATTCATTGACATAAGAGCTAGAAATATAGAATCATAAAGCTCAAATAATGTATAGCGTAAACTATACAATTAATTTTAATCAACGGATGACTATTCTCCAAAATAGACATTCAATTTTTTAGGACGAAACAGCTCAGGGGAACAGTTACTAGCAAACTTTCAGCATTTTGAGTTGCATTTCCACTAGCCAAAAGATAACAACTCTCGGACAAAGAGACAAATAAAATAAAATAAAATAAAATAGCCACAACTATAACAATAATGTACAACTGGCTTAGAAAAAAATATAAAAATTAAAACAAAAGATGTCTCAAACATCAAAACTATAGTGTTTCTTCTTTTAGAAAAATTAAAAAGGTAAAAATCTATGATAAACAAAATCACCTGTTGGGCACTACCACCAAATTGAATTTGTCTATGCTTTTGTTCACCTTTTCCGCCATAAACCTGCAACATTTTCCATTTGGTGAAGAGATTAATCAGTTTAAAAGCAATCTTGGAAATTTAAGAAGAAAAAATTGAAGAACAATAGTTCATTTTACATAATGGAACTGCACAAACTCCTTATCCCAAAAAAACTGAGTTGTTTTATCAATTTTCCTAGAGCTGAAGAAAATCAAGTAATCAATTGTTCTATATGCTGTTTAATCATAAGTTAAATCTAGTAAGAAAATCATGGGCTTTATAACACTACATTTAAGTTAAGTAATACATAATTCTTTCAATTGATATTTTGTAACACAGGTAAGCACCGGAAAGTTGATGTGAGATCCAAAAACCTTGTCTCTAACCCATAAGGTAGGTAAAAACAAATACAGGACCAGCACTAGTATTGGGGTGTTTGCCTATGTTTTGTGATCACAAGTCTTTGACATGGTTTCATACACGACTTTGAAATCCAAGGGTGCCGATTCTCTATGCAGAAACTTTACGCTTACATGAAAAGTGACAATTGAACATGAATCCAACAGGGGGAAAAAAATTCTGAAGGATAATGACTTTCTTATTGATGCTCACATATTTGAAGTATGGTCATACTTCAACATGAAGTAATCAGAAGACTAACCTTGATCATTGCTCCAGACTCATTTCTGATCCTTGATATGTTTGAGCCACATCTGCCGATCAACCCACCAACCATTGTTTCCGAAATCAGCATCTCAAATGTAACATAATCAACTGCAAGATTGGTCCTAGAGATGAAGTGATTGTAAGACAATATTCAAAACCTGATAAAACTGCTAAATGGCAGCGAAAAACTGTTCTGATATAGAAAACATTAAATAACCTGAATTTGGGTCAAGATATGGTTGGGATGGTCGAACAGCAGCATAATTATATGTTGGGCTGATTGAAATCACTTGTCTTGGAGGATTTTCCCTAAACAAAATTTGAGTTGATAAATAGGTTAGACAAAATGGTACACTAAATTTAAAAAGTGGATTTGAACAAGGTTACGGAACTTCACTAACAGACCTTAACTGGCAACCTATCTCCTCCAAAGCCTTCATTACTGTAGGAACATCCCCTGATAACTAAATTCAACAAGAATGATAGTCAAAATCCGCAGGAAAACAACATTACAGCAAGAATGGAAGGGCAAAGCATAGAGCAAATATCTAATTTGAATCCCCAAATCATCTTCGTAATACTTGCATGGTGTACATAGCATATTAAGTGCAAACTTTGCTGATCAGATGATTTACCAACAAAAAGTATTAAAATTTAGTAATTTTAGCAGCTTAGTTATGAAGAAATGAGGGGAATTGTCTTCAGAATTAATAGCAGAATGGTATGACCTGTTTCATAAATAGCATTGAAAATTTAAATTCAATTGAACTGGATAGAACTATTCAAAAAGAAATCGAACTAGATAGAGAATGCTCATGCCTTTAAAAGATTATATAGCATGATTTGAACATGGACGTACTAATAGTTAATATCTTGAAGGGTATGTATCATTCAACACTTTGATGCAAACATTAATTTCAGCAAAACTATAAAAAGACTAACAACATGAACATTGTTATTTTGCCGGTCTATCTTGTATGGTTACCCATTAATGTTGTTATAAATTTATGACTTGTGAACATGGCTTTATACATCCCACCTGTACTACTCGATCAGATTCATGGGCAGAAGCACATAAAGGTAACTGACTTGGTGCAAGAACGGTGATCATGGCACCAGAAGAATTCCGTAATTTCTCAATGTTTTGACCTGACATCCCGATCAATCCACCAGCCTGGGACCCAGCAATCAGAAGTCTTATTGTATTGGCAGCCACGTGTCCTGCAGTAACTTTTGATGTATCAAGACTACTATCATCTTCCTGTTACAAAGAGCATAGCTTTATTAATTCATCTCAATAACAGCAATAAACACAGGTGACACCAAACAGAATGACATGATTATTAACTATAGTGCGCTATTATCTCTTAAAATAGTGGACAAGTGGGCCACACAAAAACCAAAAGAAACCTCGAGGCGGCCAGAATTACAAGAAAATTAATTAGTAGCTCAGGACCTCTTATCAGGTTACAAGCATAAAACTGATTAGGTCCACAAAAATGAATTAAATGATTGGGCATAAAAAAATATTTTTATCTGTGATGCATAGATACATTGACATGTATTGTATCCAACAAAAGACTATATATAGGGGCACATAAATTTATAAGATAAACAACTACCAAAACCTTTTTCCACCATGTGTGACCGGCTACACAGATCTAACGACACTATAATATCTTATATCATGAAATGCTTGAAGATAGATCTTTTATCTTTATACTTGAATCTCTCTTACTGATTGGACCAATAGTTTTCTTTGGCCTCCCTCTGCCTCTAACTAATGGACTATCCACCATTGGGTCTATCCATCTTACCAATGCTTCTATGGCTCTTTTCCACACAATACAAACCACCTAAAGTCAAGAATAGGTTTTCCTCTAATGCTCTCATTATTAATCATGTCTTGCCCTAGTCTTGTGTTACAATTCCCATCACTCCAATACTAAACTTATTTTCTTGTTGACCCTTTACCATCAACATTCAGGCTTGGATTAAATGGTTGACATTTCGGTTTATCTCTTCGTCATTTTGTATGATATATCCAAGATACTTAAACAATAAGACTTATCTATTGTGTGCTTCATGTACCTGGCTAAACTAACTTTCCATATACTTCATTTATGTCTACTTAAATGAAGTGGTGTGCTTCTAAGGCTTGTCTTAACAGCTCTAACTTTCCATTTATTTTTTCTCTGGTCTCTCCAACTACGAATCTATCTTATACAAAAACAAAGTAACAAGGTTTTTGACAATTACTCTTGGATATGTTCAACAAGCATATCTTAAATCAAGATAAAAAAGATAAGGACTCAAAGTTGATCCTTGGGATATACTTGTAGTAGTTATAGGAAAGTATTCGCATTCAAATTATATGCATATATATATATAGGTAAAAAAATAGATTTAACATTAAAATCGAAAATATTAAATAATGTGAATTCATTTCCAAACAATAGTATTTTTAGTGTTTAATCTTTATTCTATAAAATGTTGGTGCATTTTTCAAGGATGCTTACAAACTGTTATACATTTCAACTCATGACTAAACATTCGCCCACTTAATTTTTCAAAATAGATGGATACATAAGGGCAGAAATACAGTAAAGAGCGAGCATTAGTGCTTGAGAGGTTTTAGAGCCAGAAGAAGGACCACAAATTGTATCATTTTATTTTAAAAATAAATGAAGTATATTGTGTCGAGAGTTTCAGCATAAATCATAAAGGGATATAATGATACAGTCAGCAATTCAAAAGCCACAACAATCTTCAAAGATCGTGTCTACTTATGCATATTACTGAAAGAATGAAAGTTAAAGGTGAAAACCATCCATCATATCAATCATACCTTTAAAATTAAATTGGCTATCTGATCTAGAGCTTTCTCTGCATCAGTAACCATTTCATCATTGTCTTTAGAACTAATAATGATAACACGCTCTTCGTGTCTCTGCCAATAAGGAAAACATGATATTGGATTCAGTAAACACTAATTAGATGGAATAATACGTACATGCATAAGAAAATACAGGCATATTAGGACGTGAAACTGCACTAAATGAATCAATCATACCCTATGAAGTGAAACTACGCTAAATGAAAATAGAGGCCTTTAAGGGCATGAAATTGTGGAAGTGACAACGCAAGAACATAATGGATCCAAAAACACAAAGGAAATCAGGGTATTTCTGTGTGTTTTCGCAGTATAGAGATATTATCAAGGAACAGGTCGTGTCATTAAAGCAAGACCAAGAGTCAAACCCCGACAAAAAGACTGAACCTAATCAAACTGTAAGGTAATATATCCTCTGATCCAAATTATTCACAATTAGTGGGTCAACAAACACTCCAATTTCTCATAGGAACAGCAGCCATACACATTTCTGAATATGCCTCACATGAAAAGTTCCCACCCCATTTCAGGAGTTTATCTCACAACAATCTAGCATAGAAGTTCCAAAACGCATACCGGAAGCACTAATTGTTCCTAGATGGAGGGAAGCAACATTAGAAGGGATAAGATGAAGGCTCTTGACAAAAATGAGAGACTTGGGGGTG
The DNA here is from genome assembly GCA_037974735.1 of Cicer chorassanicum. Classification (NCBI taxonomy): domain Eukaryota; kingdom Viridiplantae; phylum Streptophyta; class Magnoliopsida; order Fabales; family Fabaceae; genus Cicer; species Cicer chorassanicum. Next base: position 1,807,258 of record JBBPBP010000003.1, read on the forward strand.
GATCAAGTAAACTGGGCTAAAGAAAGGAAGACTATAGGATATAAATAGTTCTAACTATCAACTGTCAAGTTCAACTCGGATCGGACATTAGAAAGAAACAAGGCATAGAAACGAATTGGGGCTTCACAGAAGAAAGTATATAATTGATTGCATAGTAGAAACTGGTAACTTGCACCCAATCCCAAAGTTTATTTCTTGGGCAGTTTATCAGCTAAGGAAAACATAAATCAACTCTTTGAAGTATTGACACTTCCAGTTGAAGGCGTGTCTTGTAGCCGACAATGACACGGCAACAACACTAATTACACTCAATCACTTCCATTTTTTTCAATTATCAATCCCAGAGTTTATTTCTCAGGCAGTTTATCAGCTAAGGAGAACATAAATCAACTTTATGAAGCAATGACACTTCAAATTGAAGATGTGTCTGGTACAGGACATTGACACGACAACGACACTAATACACTCAATCACTGTCATTTTCTCAAATTATTAACAGGGTCAGGGTCAACTGTCGGTGTCTGCCAGTGAGCCATAGATGCAACTCCTCTAACAAGCCCCAAAACCCAGATTAGATACAAACACAAATTCTAACACAGAATTAATTCATTAAAAAAACTAAGTATCCTAATCATTTTTTCACTCCATTTATCAGTTGCCAAACAGCCGCCACAAACATACAACAATCAAATTAATTCCTCATAAACCCCAAACACAAGTGAACACAAAAGATTAGTAGCACAAACAAGAATTAAATTCCCAAAAACAAACCCTAATTTTTTTCTCCAGCTTTCTCAACTACCAAACAGATTCCACCAATGAAAAATAAATAACTTACAGCGATAGCGTCGGCGATTTTGATATTAGCTCTGGTCTCTTCACGAATCTTCTGTATGCGGCAACCTTCTTTTCCGATAACCTTCCCGATCTGCCGCGACGGCACAACGATCCTGAATATCACGTCTTGTCCCTTCGCGCGTTTAGCTGTTGATAGCTCTGCGGACGCGGCTGTGGCTGGATCCTCTTCTTCTCGGCGGCGCTTCCCGTATGCGGGGTTCCTGGTGGGGTCTTGGGTGGAGTATGGATCCTGGAGTGGCATGCGGAATGGCATGTGCATCTGATAAGGCATGGGCATGTTGGGTATGTTGGGCATCTGCATGTGCATTGGAACCCGCATGGGAATTGGTGGCATTGGGTTCCGCTGAGGAACCATGGGATTTATCGGAATTTGACCTTGCTGTGACATTGCTGGTTTTGTTTTGGAGAAAGAAAGACCGAGTGGATTTGCAGGAGAAGTAATATAGGGTTTTATTAGTGCCAAACTACCAAAATGCCCTTTATTACTTATATTTTTTTAATTTATTTTTTATTTAAATGTTGTTTATATAAAATATTCACCGTTTTTCTTTTAGTCCATAAAAAATGTTTTGTTGGGGTGTACTTTATGTGATTCATATAGTCATTTTGATTGGGTGTTTAGGAAAACTCTAGGGCTTATGTGTGAGGTAGATTTGAGTGGGTTCTAGTACAACTTTGTTAGATCATTTAAAATTGAGTCTACAATTTACAAGTCTAGGCCGGTTTTGGTTTGGTAGGTTTCATGTCATGTAGATAGATTGGTTCGGGTGATGAGTTTTTTAATTTTTATTGGGATGTTGATGAATTTTCGTTAACTCTTTGTTGATTTTATTTTCAAATTCATTTTTAAAAAAATAAAATAAAAATTAGACTTTCAATATTTTTGTCAATGTTTGAGTAGTTTTTTTATCAAAAAAATATATTTATCATACTAGTGGTGAGATAACTAAGCAAGACTAAGAGATTCACTCTAAAAAATTGAATTTTTATATCTATAGTTTTAAGTGAAAAGGTCGGGTTTGAGGTAACTTTGAGTCTGTTTTTCTCGCTTGTACCCGATCACTCAAATTTGTATATACTCGTGTGTGCAACCCCATGCGACTCGTGACTCGCTATAACTCTCTTGCATACTGAATTGACCTATTTGGGTGACTTGGGTTTGGTCGAGTCAACTAATTTTGTTCGGCCCTAGAAAACCCTTTATTCGTAAATTGTATAATTGATATGAAAAATAGTTGAAAATTTTGCAAAATATGAAAACTTTGCTACTTAATTTATAAAATACAATTTTTCATTATCTCACAAAGAATATCAAATTAAACGTGAAAATTATTAAATTGCAAGACTATGCTAATATCTTGTGTTAATTTGTGAGAGTATGATGTAACTCAATTCTAATGATCACAGATTATCAGTCTCATCACCACATAGCGATGCTTCATCGCCTCATTTTCACTAAAGCATATCTCGATGTTAGTTGAACGGTGAAAATCACAATTATATATATATATATATATATATATATATATATAGTAGAAATAACATAATAGGTACTGATGCAACAAACATCGTTATTTAATAAATTACCAAACATTTATACTAGTTCAATTATTCAAATTCAACCCTTATCATCAATATAATATAATATCAACAACAATGCATGCATCATAGTAGGGATGGATAGATTCACCTTAACCGATCCAAAACCGAGTAATCCAAATAAATTACAAGTTATTGGGTAGACCACGTGTCAGAAAAGTCACAACTATAGTTTATAACAGTTTACAATAGGCGGATTCTAATTGTGAAAATAAATTCATCGAAATTTGTAACTGATCATGCACTGTAATTGTAACATCCGAGCGTTTTATTTTATTTTTATATTTTACCTTATTAGGAGTAGAGATAATTATTATAGAAATTTGTTGGTGGTAGTTACTAGTTTCTAACAGTTGTATTGTATTATTTTAACTTTCGGTATACATAATATTAATAATAAAATTACATTAAACTGATGAGGGAACATTTAGGGTCGTAATGGGGTTAGGTTGAAAACATCACGTTCCCCACCTGCTGATAGAAAAGGAAAAAAAATAAACCGACGCCTCCTATTCACAAATCCAAATAAACCGATGTCTCCCATTCATCATTTGCGATAAAGAAAGAAAGGGTTTAGAGGAGAAAAAAAATAAGAAATTCAAGAACTAAAGGAGTTAATGATTCATCCCCTCAAGTGTAACGTATTTGGAGCAAAGACCGTTACGTAGGAACCTTATAACGACATTCATAACGGTAAGGGCATCACTCCATTCGCTTTCTTACTTGAATTATATGTGATATAAATGTATATTGAGTATGTTTGTGTGTTATCTTCAAAATGAATGTTATATGATACATTGTTATAATAGTTGTGCTTGACATGTTGTGGTTATTCAAGGTGACTACTTTGTGTCTAAACTAGATTGGTTTAGGACAAGGTTGAGTGATTTTGGACGCTCTGGTTGAGTGGTCTATATTGTTACTAACAACAGTGTCTACATTTATGCATTCATAGTTGTGTGGTGCGTCCATAATTGGTTGGAGCCCACATATCCTTGCGGGGATTTTGAGTTAGTGGTGTTGCTTGAAAGGACCCACGAAGCCCTTACGGGGGAGGTGATATTCCGGAATCATGCATCGACATATAGTCTAACAAATAGGAGCTGTGCATTTTGGTTGAATTGTATCTTTGGTGCGTTGTGATTTTTAACTGTTAAATGAAGTATATGGTTTGTTTATATTTTTTCTATAACAATTATATATGCATGTTTATTTACTCTGTGTTTGTTATTTGGAGATGACCCTTACATTTGACAGGAAGTTGTGTATAGTGTTACTTGAGCGAATAATGTTGCAACCAACCTAGTAGGAGAAATGCGAAGAAGTACAATTGAAAACAGTTGGAGGCTCCGAGATACTTTTGTGTTGGTGTTAGACTTGTTGGGTGAGTTTTCCACAAGTCCAAAGTTTATGACCAACTAGGATTTATTTTTGGGTAGTAAAACGCCAAGAGTTTTGACTTTAGAAGTTTCTTTTGTTTAACGTATTAAATTTACTTTTAGTAATTGCGAATACTCTGACTCATTAATTTTGAAAATACAATTGAAAAAGTTATTAATTGGTTTTAAAGTAAATGAGCATTTAAGATAATCTTATGTATATAAAAAAATATGTATCTTTACGTTTAGAATTTCGTTAGTTAATGTCTCGAAAAAGCGGGATGTTACAGTAATGTAGCAAGAAATTGGAGTATTAAAATATTGAACAATCTCGTCTCGAAAGTTGAAACTCTTAAAAATACTAATACCTGCGTACTAGTATCACAATAAATGTTGTTTAAGGGTTTTTAACACATATTAAGAAATGCAATAATTAATAGAAAAAAATAAATTATTTTATCAAACTATGCATTTTAATTATTGATAGATTTTTCACTATTATCAATGCAAAATATAATATTATTTTAAGAATTGTGTATATAATAATTATTTAAAGACAATATATGAATTTTTTTTATTAAAGCTGCATTGAAAATTATAAATAACGTTAATTTTAAAACATTGTGAAATGGAGAGAGTATTAACTTTGCAAGCTTTAGTAAGAAAAAAAACTTTGTAGGCTTTAGGCCATTTCCAGTAAGACATGCGCTTATAAATAAATGAGGCAAGTAAAGTGCCAGCCAATTACTTTCTGCTTCTTTTAAACTAATAATTAAAAACAATTAATAATTAGTTTTATCATTTACAACACTTTCTTTCTCCTTTCTTGACAGTATCATTTTTTTACTACCATACTACTTATTTGTCTTTTATTCTTATGTAATATCTCCTTCATTTTCCTGATTTTTTAATTCCGCGTTTCAAATTTCAAAAACTTTATCAATTAAAGAGAAACTAAAATCCACAGTTTAATATCATAGTCAATGCAAATAGGGGGTTTTGAAAAGTCAATCACTCTCATAGGCAATGCAATAAGGTGGAACATGCACTACAAGAGAGACGAGTGATGAGATATATAAAAGCAGTAAATTTAACAAATTCGTCTGCTTGAGTCGCCAATCGTCAGACCCGTCACTTTTCCTATCTGTCGCCTCAAACGGTTAGAGATGATCCTAAATCATCACCCGTTATTTTCTTCTGAATCACTATTTTCAATTGAGTCCGACCAAAACCGAACGGATGTCCACCCCTACATCATAGCAACATAATTAACAATCAACACATAAATTACATGTAGTTTAATAACCCAACTATGCAACCAACATATAAAGGCAATGAGACCTAATTACAACTAATCCTAACATGTGGATTCACTAACATCAAGTTGATACCGATAGATAAATCATCTACTACCTAACAATACAAATATCGCCTTTACGTAAAACTTTCTACCGATATACCTCAAAGTCTTCTCAACCGTTGATCATTAGAAACTCACCAAATAATTATTAGAAACTCATCAAATGATACAACAATAGGTACCTCATACTAATTATTTTGAAAGCATTCATAAAACCTTATAAAATTGACTATATTTCTTAATTATCTCTACAATCATTTAACACATGTATAGCCTTATAAACTTGTTAATAAAAAATTATCTACGTAATTGACGTCATTAACTTTCTCCACTAACAAAGTAGCTTCGATAGTTAACTGACTGTGATGTTTTGATCTTAACATTTTATGACAATAATTCGAAAAAATGGTCAAACACAAATGACCACGTGTGTAATTTAATATAACTTAAATCTTAATGGTGCAAACTGAACATAACTTAAATGATCAAATCAAAAAAGAAAATTTTCAAAAGACATAAGCACAAACTAAACTAAACTAAACTTAAAAGAATAAATATGTATTTTTGCTAGTAAATTTTATAAGTGATTAAAACAAAAATATAGTTTAATCCAAATACTTATTCTTCCAAAAAAAAAATCACTTTTATTACAAGTGAGTTGGATTGAAGATGCTTAATCCAATGTGATATTTTTTATCAAATCTTACTTACCTTATTCTGAAAACAAAATATTAAAAAATTACAACTTATCAAATATTAACTTATATTCTAAATACACATTTTAAAATATGACGTTGGACTATTTTTAAAGTTCAACTTTTTAAAATAAAACCTTTAAAAGGTAAAACATTGTTTTTTCATAAAAACATTGGAACATTTAAGGTGGGCCCTAACACAAATGTTAGTGAAGACCAATTATAAAATCATGTCAAAAGACGTACAAGGTTTATTGCTTTTTGCAACCATGGCTACGAGAAGCTGAAAAGAAATAGAGGCATGTCCTTCTTCCTCCACCGCCACTTTTCCATCGCCACAAGAACCAAGTTCCCTAATCTCTCTAACATCCCCACCAGACACAGAAACCTCGTCATTCACGAAGCTCAGAAAGCCCTCACCGACTACCTCCACGCCACTAGGTGCTTACCCTTTACATATGCAGAACAAATTAGCAACAACACTCTTTATTCCCTCACCAATCTCATTTCAAAGGTAAATTTTTCCGCGCCCACTTTCTCCAAAAACATTAACAAGGTCTTTAGGTTCCACCCCATTAACGAATTTGAAGTATTTTTTGAAAGCATAGGCATAGATTATAACTTGGTTTCTGATTTGTTACCTAATGATAAGGTGTTCTTTTCTCAAGATGGGACCCTTTTGGAAGCTGCCTGTACACTTTCTGATTTTGGGTTTCCTTGGGAAAAATTGGGTGTGTTGTACATGGAAAAGAGTTATATATTTCGGAGAAGTGGTGAAGAGTTGAAATCAAGGCTTGGTGGTTTCAAAAGGTTTGGTTTTGGTAATGTTGAAGTCATTGGTATATGTTTGGCGTTTCCTTTTGTTTTGGTTGAGGAAGAAGGTAAAATGGGTGTTGTTGGAATTGATGGGTTGTTTAGTGATCTAAAGTTGATTTTTTTGGATTTTTCTTTGGCTAGTTCTATTGAAGGGAATGTAGATTCTTGGCATGAGGTTTGTAGAAAATTGCGGTTGTTTTTCGATTTAAATGGATGGAAGGGTAATGTAGGAGAACTCATGGGGAGGAATAAGAGTATATTTGTTGAACACAAAGAAGAGGAGTTAGTACATAAAGTAGAGTATTTTTGTAGATTTGGTGCAAAGAAGGAGGAAGTGGCTTTGTTGATTCTACTATGCCCTGAATTGTTGAAGATTGATTTGGAGAAGCCGGTGATTAACGTGTTGGAGCTGTTGAAACACTTTGGCATTAGTTCTAAAGATTTGGTGGATGTTAAGGAAAATTTTGGCCATGTGTTGGGAACAAATAAAATGGTTAATCTTCCTAATGTGATGAGGGCTTTGGGTTTGCAGGAATGGTTCTTTGATAAAATCAAGGGCGGAGATCATCGGTTATTACTGGATTATATCACGAGCTATTCGAATGAAGATCCGGATAAAGATTATCAAGATGGTTTGAGGAGAATTCTCGTTTCGAGAACTCGAGTTCATAGCATTAAGAAATTAAATTTCTTGCATGGCTTAGGCTTTGGAGAAAATGCCTTGACTATGAATCTTTTGGATCGTTTGCATGGCACAAGCAGCGAGTTACAAGAAAGATTCGACTGCCTTCTACGCTCTAAGATTGAATTCTCGAAGCTCTGCCTGATGGTAAGAAAAACCCCGTGGATACTAAACCAGAATTATGAAATTATAGAGCGGAAGGTGAATTTCTTCAACAAGGAAATGGGAACAACTTTAGACTATCTGGAAAATTTTCCAGCAATGTTGCATTATCACTTGGAGGATCGAATTATACCTAGGCTTAGATTCCATATGTGGCTTACAGAAAAGGGTCTGTCTTGTAAAACATATTCCATTGGAAATATGATCACTAACAGCGAAAAGAAATTTGTAGCACGAGTGTTTAATATTCATCCAGCTGCTCCAAAACATTGGTTTGATCAATTCTGTCGCTGTAAATTTCCAATGTAACAACCTTTGTATTTGTAGTGTAAGAATGTATCGTTAACTTCAGGAAGATCTCTGAATAAATTTGTACAGTAAACAGACTATTAAACTTTAGGTGATTTCAGAAAGCCTGTGACAAAGATCTATGTGCTTTACACTGACCCATAAAGAATGACCTGCAAAAGACTTGTATTGCACTGCTTTATTTGTTGGACCAAATTTCAGTTTAGAGAAGAAAACCGGATGTTCGGTGAATGCTAAGTTCTGCTTTGAAGAAGGAATTATGTTAAGGTAAGAGAATTAGATCCTTTGTATGCATTTGCGGTTTCTACTTGACTTCATTGATTTGGTATTTTACATTTTTAATAGGCAAATGCTAACAAGTGCCCCAAAGGGCACTTGTTACAGAAACAAAAATGGAAATATATTGAAAATTGTGTTTAAAATTGTGTTTTCAACTCTTTAAAAGTCTAAATTTTGTTGTTTTCAAGGTAAAACTTCTACTTTTGATTCCTTAATAAGTGCCCTTCCTAAGGGCACTTGTTAACAAGACCCTTTTTAATATTATTACTTGTTTGATAAAATTAAACAGAACATTTAGGACTATCATGATCCCTTGGAATTGTGTATCCGACTTTATGTATGATGGTAAAGGCCATGGTCAGACAAAGATGGTCGAGGCTCATATTTTGAAGATACAAGATAAGGTTATCCTAACTATTTCCTAAAATATCTGGTAATATTATTGCCCTTTCATATAAGTAATATCTAATGATATTTCTGTTTTGGAGTTGCATAGGAGGGAGACAATTCTTTCATGTAATGATTGTTGTCTTGTAAATCCTTTATGCAGAGCTAAGTTCACCAGGTGAGAAGCAAGGCTTTCTTGGATCATTCATATTCAAGGGTACGTTTATTTTGTGAAAACATTATCTATTTTCATTTAAAAAAAATTGTGTTAATTTTACTTGCTAACAATGAGGTAAGAGACTCTCTTGAAGTGAAATTGTATACATTTCTAGAAATAATGAAAATGTCAAAAAAACCGATTTCATTATTTTGGAAATGTATCTTCATTAACTAAAATTTCATCTACTCTCCACAACAATGGTTCACTTCACTAGTCTCTCATCAAGATAAAATGGACATACATTTTAGAAAATGAACACAATAATTTCACAAAGTAAACGCGACCTAATATTATCTTGAGTACTTTTTTTGTTGAATTTGTTTTCCCTTTTTTCAGCATCTCTCTTTCTTACTTGATTTAATGGTTTCACTGCCCTCTCTACCCACCTCTATTGCAAAGTCAGGTGAAAAATACTTATTGTTTATGATATTGATATATTTTTTCCCCCAATACTTATTGACAGCCTCATGCTATGTTGACAAGGATAATCAAAGCTAAATACTTTCCCAATGGGACTTTATAAATGCTCATTTTGGCGTAATCCAAGCTATTCACGGTGCAGCATTGTATGGCAAAAGTGTTGATTAAAGAATGATATTGAGAATTGGTGACGTAACAAATATTGATCTTTGGTATGAGCCTTGGTTAGCGAATGCGACGATTTTTACACCAGGCGCTCTTAACTTAATGTGTTTGTCTCGTGTCCTATATAAGTGCAATGCTGGAAACATTTGGGCATATGGAATTTAATTTTTGATAGGTTACTGGTTTTTGAAGATTTGCCAGATTTGATTTTCTCAATTATGCATGATTTTGATGATTAGTTGCGGTGCACCACTGCTGCTACTTGCAGGAGCATTTGGCATGGTCGAAATCAGATTGTGAATTGACAGGCAGTGCAGACTGATTGGGTGCGGGCACGAGAAATGCAGACACATAATACCTAGTTCACAAACCAATCTCCTCAAGCTCATAATGTTCATTGCCGCAAACCACCCTTGGGTTTTAATCAGTGCAACGTTGATGCTTCATTTCCAAACCATTATACTGGGGGTATTGGATTATGCTTGAGGAATCACAAAGGCGAGTTTGTGGCAGCAAAGATGCTATGTTCTGTGAGGGTGAGACTTTAGGCCTTTGGCATGCAATTCAATGGATTCAGGAGCTAGTTCTAAACTAGTGGTTGCTCATTTCAATAAAAAAAACATGATGAGGAGGAGGAGGGTGATGATGATACCGTTTTGGATCTATTTTAGAGGATTGTAGAACACAATTAAGGTCTTCTACTAATAACTCAATGCTAGTTCTCAAGTTATAGACTTATAGTGATATTCTACAACGTATTGGTCCCTATTATTCAGTTTGAAATGCAACAGTTTTGATTATGTCAAAAAAAATGTCACGAAGATGAAATTATGGCATTATTACTTGGTTTGTGGTTTTCACATTAAGAGTATATTGTTAAGCATTTTTCATTGTAATGATCCTTTTAAAAAAGTATATTTAGCTTATATAAACAAAAAGTTCAAGTAGTGTACACGTTTTGCAAATCTGAAATTCACCTTTTGATGATTTGACTCACACGAGCAACCAAGGAACTGAGAATATGCTTATATAAGGCAGCTAGCTAAGTGAGAATATACTCATAATAGGTTTCGAGAGAGTTCAGAATATACTGATCCCTTCCAGTCATAACAAAATTGTAACACTTTTTGCACCTTTATAATATTTTATTTTATTGTGCTATTCGTTATGATTCTTTCACTTTGTATATTTATTCTTAGTTACTAAATTAAAAGAAATTTCGTTATGCCGTCATCGCAGTTGCTTGTGAGTTTCTCTAAATATTTATATCACTTCATTTGTAGATAAAAAAAAAATCTCATTATCAAAAAATATATTAAATGTGGTTTAGATAAATTGACAAATATTTTAAATCACTTATAAAAATTGAAATCAAAATATAATAACGGTACTTATATTGAAAATCAAATTTGAAAATCACAATAGATCTTCACTATTTAAGTAAATCCAAGACATGATCTAGAGTGGATTATTTGTAATTTTATATTAGAATTTCTTAATGGTGAAACCGGTTAACAAAGTAACAATAATAAGATAGTTCTGAATTATTGTTCGTGCAAAACATGCACTATGTCAAAGTCAATAAATAATGCATGAATATGAATATGAATATGAATGAATGAATCAGAAAAAGATTGAAATCAAAACAAGGAGAATGTTGTAGTTCCTTCTTCGTCACTCTGTCCGTTTCCTCTCACACACGACTACTCACGTGTAATACGCATGATCGCGCGTGCGCGCATTTTTCTCAATCAGGCTCCGGCGGTTCGTTGCCGGTAACTCTCGATTTATAACTTCACCGCACAGCGACTCTTTACTCCGTCGTTTGTTTTCACCAACAAATTCCATCTACAAGGTTCGTTTCTTATTTCACAAGCTTGAATTCAATTCAGTTAGTCTTTCTAGCCAAAATAGAAGTTAATGTTAAATTTTGTATTGTTTACTATGCACAACATTTGATTCTCAGCGCTCTAATCATGCGCTGCTGAAAATACAAAGGGAGTGATAATTTCACTTTGCAGGTGGTAATTTATGCGATTTGTATTACTGGCATGGAAGCCGTTTGGTTTATTATTAAGTGTTTTATTTAGGAAAAAGTGACATCAAAGGTTATAATTTGTTGTTATGGCTTCAAGAGTGATTCTGCAAAAGAAAAAGAACCTTTTGTTCAATCACTTGATTAGTCAACATACTCGCTTTATTCTTGGATTCTCAAATGTTGGGCTTGGTCAGCCATTTGAATCTTGTGAATTAGATGGTTTTAGTCGGTTTCCTTTCTCTTCGTCTGCAACTACGGGATATGGATATCCACAGGAAAGAAATTTGTGTACTGTCAACAATGATGATTTGGCAGCTTGTTCCGCGTCGAGATTATATTTGCATTGTTCCTTTGGAGTTTTGAATTTTGGAATTAGAACCGAGAAGATAGAGTTAGCTTCTCTTTCAAGATTGGGGTGGACGTCATGTTGTTCGCGTTACATTTCTACAGCTGCTGCCAATCAATCTAGATTGGGTGGCAGCATTAGGGGAAATGATCAAACTGATAATAAACAGAAGAAGGAAGCGTCGCCGGAGGAGTGTGATGAGGCTGTTGAAGACTTGAGTACTGTAAAAGCGAAAGCTAAGGCTAAACAAGTACAAGAACCCCATAAGAGTGCTGAATCTATTGTGAAGAGATTATGGGCTAAGATTCTAGGCATTGGTCCAACTTTCAGAGCTATTTTGTCAATGAGCAGGTTTAAAAAATTTACCACCTCTTGTTTTTGTGTGTGATATAATTATGTGTATGATGAAACTTCTCTGGTTTTCCATTGCCTAGGGATGACTGGGCAAAGAAGTTAAGTCATTACAGAGATGAATTTAAATCTACTCTGCAACACTACTGGTTTGGTACGAAACTACTTTGGGCTGATGTTAGGATAAGCTCTAGATTATTGTTGAAACTTGCCAATGGAAAGAGTCTTTCTAGAAGGGAGAGGCAGCAACTCATGAGGACAACAGCCGATATTTTCAGGCTAGTTCCTTTTGCTGTATTTATCATAGTTCCGTTCATGGAGTTTCTGTTGCCAGTATTCCTGAAACTGTTCCCCAACATGCTGCCTTCCACTTTCCAGGATAAGATGAAAGAACAGGTAATTATTAATGTACTTATCAAACATTACCTGCCTTACTGCTGGTGTGCTTTATTATCTCAATTTTGGGAAGGCTTAACTTGTAGGAGGCATTGAAAAGAAGGCTAAATGCAAGAATAGAATATGCTAAGTTTCTTCAAGATACTGTGAAAGAAATGGCGAAGGAGATTCAGAATTCGCGAAGTGGAGAACTGAAGCAGACAGCAGAAGATCTTGATGAATTTATGAACAAGGTCAATCATGCTCTTCGTAATATAGCTATTTTATATTTCAGCTATCATCTTATGGGCAATATTGCTATATTACGTTAGTATTTAGTTTGTTAATGGAACAGGTCAGAACAGGTGCTCGAGTTTCAAATGATGAGATCTTAGGATTTGCCAAATTATTTAATGATGAGTTCACTTTGGATAACATTAGCAGGTTGGTCCTTCTACCATTGGTTATGTTCAACTAATTGTGCTCTTCTGTTATGAATCTTATATTTTGGATCTCCATTATCATTATGCTAATATGTCTTTTGGTTTTTAAAATGGATAAACAGGCCTCGCTTGGTAAATATGTGTAAATACATGGGTATCAGCCCATATGGTACTGATGCATATTTGCGTTATATGCTCCGCAAAAGATTACAGGAGTAAGATTCATTGATTCCTTTTTTCCTTTCTGGGATGATTCTGATTCTCGTGTATGTATATAATCATTGGCTCTTATAGGTTAGAAGAGTTAGGGAAGTTTCATTTAATGCTATGTGCCAGATTTTTCTTTTTATCTGGTGTAGATAAGGATTTTTTTCCAAGCATTGTACATAATACATATCTTATACATGTTACACCAATCTATGAATGTTTGCCTTCTCACTTACTTTTTGTATCATTATAGTGCATAACTGAGTTGTAGGAAATAGATACATGGGATTGTTGTTTTATTTTATGTTGATAGTGAACTGAAAAATAGTACGTTTCCTCCCGAGTCCTGATGATGTGACTTTGCTGCAGTAAGAAACAATCAATGTTGTAAGTTACATGTTAGTAGTTGAGTATTATCCTTGTGGGTACTTGCTATTGCAAGTATATATGTTTTAACATAAGGATTGCCAACAAAACGATTCAAGCAACCAACTTGCAAGCTGAGAACGGTAGATGTTCATTCACTAGCTTCAGGGGGAGTGTTGTATATTTGTGATTAATGACTATCATCATATTTGTAGTTATTAGAAGAATATTATGTAACTATTAGGAGATAGTGTATTAGGCCCATTAGTTAGATGTTCATTAGGAATGATAGGTGTTCATTCACCAACTAGAAGGGGAGTGTTGTAACATGTAAATATGTGTCTATTATCGTATCTCTAGTTCTTAGAAAAATATTATGTTATTATTAGGAGATATTGTATTACATCCATTAGTTAGAATTAGCCTATATATCTAGATTATTGTTTGTATTCTCTACATTGAAATAATATTCAGAACATGTCCAAAGCTCTATGTGCTGTGAAAACTAAAGTATTTCTTAATTGAAATTTAATATATTCAGTCAATTATCTTCATTGTTATTTTGAAAATATAGATTTGAATTTTTTTGGCTTTGGCAGGATCAAGAATGATGATAAACTCATTAAAGAAGAAGGTGTGGAGTCTCTTTCAGAAGCAGAGCTTCGTCAAGCTTGTAGAGATCGAGGATTGCTTGGATTGCGTTCAGTGAAAGAAATGCAGCAACAGGTTAACAATAAATGTTTAAACAGAATTTGTACACTGGAGCTCAATTATGAAATCTTCAACATTGTGTTAATTTACTGGCTGAGAAATTCTTGTGAATGAGAAACTGGCCATAATTGCTACTTTCAGAAATCTGAACCATTATCTTCCCATTTTTGCAATTTTCAGAAACTTTATCTTTTCATAATTGCTACTTTGAGGACCTTCTTCTTATTGAACTTATTACTAATCAATTTTAACTGAAAATCATTGATATCAGATATAACTCAAACAACACTCAAGATTCTCAAATGCTATTGTGTTGAGTGAATAACAAAAGTAATGTCTTAAAAACAAGGGTTGTATGTAAAATCTTAAATCCACAGGACTAAAAATAGTGTATTAGGATAGAGTGTACGATTAGTAACTCCAATAATAAATTTTTAGAAAAGGAAGTGGACTAAGTTGACATAGTTTGAGTACATTCTTCATGCTGAATAAAAGACATCATCTTGTAGTTGAATTGTTAAAACAAATTCCATGTTTGTCGGTAGTAAATTTTACTTACATTTCTTTGCAGCTTAATGACTGGCTGGATCTGTCTCTCAACCATTCTCTCCCATCTTCCCTCTTGATTCTTTCTAGGTATCTTAATATTTTCTCTGTTGAAATACTATCGATTTTAAAGATTTCCCTTCTGGAAAGGCATAGTCATCTCATTCTCTCTGTAGAGCATTTTCTATCTCAGGAAAGGTGAAACCAGAGGAGGCTGTTCAAGCTACACTCTCTTCTTTGCCAGATGAGGTTGTGGATACTGTTGGTGTGGCAGCTTTGCCATCTGGAGATCCTGTTTCGGAAACAAAGAGGAAGCTGGAATATCTTGAAATGCAAGAGGAGCTAATCAAGGTTAATTTTTATGCATTATACTTGCCATCATCTGAGATAGTTATGTTTTGCGAGGGAGGCATGAGTTGGTGATTTCCATTTTCCATTATTATATTTTTAAAGTGATTTGTAAAAAACCTTGCTTCATTTCACTTTAACTTTGTGATTAATAACTAGTGGCAGGAACATAGAATTTTACATATGTATATGTAATGATGTCCACAAGTAAGAAAGTGAGAGTGGAAGATGGGGAGAGAAATAAATTTATTGTGGTAGCCTACATTTTTGAAAAATGTAGTTCTATGTAACAGATTTTTTCATCTATTGTCACCCAATCAACATTGTGTGTGAATCACCAAATATGCTGATTTTCTTGTTGAAGTTGTTAAGCTATCGGTATACTTATTGCTTTAGATTTGAGATTGATGGTTATGAGATATTTAATAGGAGGAGGAAGATAAAGAGGAAGAGGAGCTGTCCAAAGCGACAGAATCTATTGGTGGTGAAAGGAATATGGCTATGAACAAGATGGCTTCAACGAACAAACAAGCACGAGAAGAGGTAAAGTCAAAGGCATTGGAAAAACAGGAGCAACTCTGTGAGATCAGTCGAGCATTAGCTGTTTTAGCATCAGCATCTGTAAGGAAAACTTATTTTTATTCTTGTCAACTATTAAAAGTTTTCGGTAAATGCTTGGACTCAATGATTTGTCTGATAATTTTTCAGTCGG
The DNA here is from genome assembly GCA_037974735.1 of Cicer chorassanicum. Taxonomy (NCBI): domain Eukaryota; kingdom Viridiplantae; phylum Streptophyta; class Magnoliopsida; order Fabales; family Fabaceae; genus Cicer; species Cicer chorassanicum. The sequence goes on from JBBPBP010000003.1 coordinate 1,823,032, forward strand.
TGAGCAGAGAACGTGAAGAGTTTTTGAGGCTTGTTAGAAAGGAGGTATGTAGACAGTAGATTTGATCTGTCTCTAGGGGTGGAAAGTACGTAGTGAATATATTATGGGCATTCAAAGTCTATAAACTCAAAGGGCAATTCCTTTCTTGAATTGTGTATGTGTTGAAATTGCCTTTTTAATGTAATTTAACTTTTTTCTACATTCTTAACATTAATTTGTTAAAAAAATTATTTGCTAGATAATGTAAATGCAATTTTTAGAAGCAATTGGTTCTTGATGTTATCTACATCACAGTATTATTGTATTTTTGTTGTTTGAGAAAAGATTTTTAAAATGTTTACTGTAGTTGTTGAAGAGTACCTATTATGACTGATTGGGCTTATTGTATCTGTATCTACTACACACATAAAGTAAGCTAACTATACTGGTCTGTAAGAGGATAAGCCCAGTCCGCAGGCTAGTAACAAATTTTCTTACATCCTCAACTAGCTATTTATCATGCCCAGTTTTTCTTACATATAAAATCAGTTCTAACCTACCGCCGTGCAGATGGAGTTGTATAATAGTATGGTAGGGAGAGAAAGTACTGAAGGTGAGCAGGAAGCCAAAATGGCCTATAAAGCTGCAAGGAAGGATAGTGATGGTGCCATGGAGGTCGCTATTAGTGACAAGGTTTCTTCAGCACTTGTTGACAAGGTAACTCTATGATCCTCTAGTTTTTATTTGATGCCACTTAATAAATAAAATACAAAGTGAAAACAGATTATCTGTTAATCATCTACAGACAGCCTGAATTACATTCTGAAACTGGAAATAACTGACGGCTATAGGAATTTTATATGCTTCTTAGGTTGATGCTATGCTCCAGACACTTGAAAAAGAAATTGATGATGTTGATGCTAAAATTGGAGATCGCTGGCGGTTACTAGACAGGTTTTTTTTCTTGGTTAAATATTTGCTTGAGAGAACATTATGTAGTGTGAACCATGATTAATTTCTGTTGTTTTCTTTCTATGAATATTTGATTATGATATTTTCTTACAAAAAGGCAGTTAGCCAACTTCAATGGCAGAATCCATTTAAGGACAATATGGCAGAGGAACAAGAGACCTTTTAGCCTGTTATAAGGGGAATCCCGTGATAATTGCTATTATTTTTTATCAGTGACCTGTTCCAAAGAAATTCAAAGAACTGGCTCACAATTTACTAGTAATTGTGGATAATTCAAACTTGCCAATCAATCTTCAATTGACATGAAGTATATAACAGTTACATCAATTTTAGGATCTGTTAAGGTGTCAATAGGACTAGACTAGACTCCTGCGTCCTGGTTTGGCTGTTCCTTTTTGCAAATCAAGCTTTCTGTCTGATATAAACAGCATGGTAGGATCGAAAAACCCAACACCCAGAGAAGATCACAATTCTCAGAAGAGTATACCAAATTTACTCTGCTAACAGTTATTTGGCCCATCCACCGTAAATATTATCTCCAATCTCAATTGAGCAATCCCAATGAATAAACAGTTAAAATATTTATTAGTGGTATCATAAATTCATGATGAGATCATAATTAAAATTTGCAAGGCTTGAGCGTTAGACTAACAGTAGTTAAATATTACACAAGCATCAGAATCTAGGATCCTGTTGTCGGCTACCAGAGATCTAGAGTTTCGACCTTAAGCCATTTGGGTATCAAACGTTCTCACGTGTAAAACATCTACCACTCACAAGACAGTAAAAAAAAATCTACCACTCACAAGATTTTCCAAATCCTATTTCACTTTCTTTTTAGCTATCTATGTAATGATTTTACATTCCATGAAATAACCACTACTCACATACCCACAAGGTTCCCCAAATGCTGTTATCCATTCACGTTCTATGTGTGATTGAATTCATCACTTGGGAGCCTTAATTGCCCGAAATTTGTGCCCTTTCCTTCTCCTGAAAATTAATTAATCCCAAAAATTCAATACATTTGCAATGTGTAAAGTTTACGAAGCATCATTACATGGATACAGTTATTTATTGCTTTTCCCATATAAATCTTCATAGGTAATTATTGGAAATTTCAATAAAAAAAAAAAGGTAATTGTTGGAACTAATTGTCATTTAAATGTTTGGCCATGTTCTGGCAGGGATTATGATGGGAAAGTGTCACCTGAGGAGGTTGTATCTGCTGCTATGTATCTGAAGGATACTTTGGGAAAAGAAGGAATTCATGAACTTGTCAGCAATCTTTCTAAGGATAGTGGTTAGTTCTTCTGTCAATTTCCTCCTTATTCTCATCCTGCACCAAGAGATATCAAATATGAATATCGCTGATGTGCCATATCCAATTAATGCAACTAACACTTAACTAATCTAATACCACAAAAGCACAAAGATAAAACCTAATGCAACATGAGGTTTTCCTTTTTGAGCTTTTCTTTTCTTTTTCGACTCTTTTGTGCTTTCTTCTTCCTTGCACTATCTTTAAGGAGCCGTTGCATTTGTGATGTAATGACCAATGGATCTTGGATAGACTTTGATATCATCTTAGAATTTGAGTTGAGTTCTACATAACCCCACAAAAATGGCTTATAGGGTGAGGACTACCCACCACCTATAAACACTTTGTCAGACTTTCTCTCATCCAATGTGGGACTCTTAACACAGTTTGTCAACATTTTCTGAAGCCATGTCACCCATGTGGGACTTCGATGATAAATCAAATTCTTCACAACTTGAGAAGAGTGTCATTTTCTCTAGAAACAATACGAAATTCCATTACCCCACTTATGCTTGTTTGAACTAGATATATTGCCTGCATGCCATGGTTCTTTAAAATTCCTCCATATTTATATTTGAAAATGCATTAAACTGAATATGGATGAGGAGCAGTTATGAATAGCTTTAAAAAAAAAATTATGTATGATCAATGTAAAATAATTTTACCTATACACTTAATCACATTTCACTTTGTAGATATTTGAGGATAAGCTTTCGGAACTAACATGGCGAAATAATAATATAGTATGATTTGATTGATTGCATGCACATAACAATAACAATTAACCAAGACATTAAAAGTTGAGTGATTGAGTTGCAAGAATTTCAAAGCAGTTTAAAAACTTTATTATGTTGCAAACACATAGACTCAGAGAGTCCATGTAACTGTGACCTTTAAATGATCCAATATCTTAATTTGAAAATTTGTTCAACTGTCTATGAGTGACAGCTATTATGTGCATTTTTTTAATCATAAACAGATGGGAAAATATTGGTGGAAGACATTGTCAAATTAGGCTCCCAGAAAGAAGATGCCGACAAAGACAAAGTAGGAAGATCGTAGTGTTTATTTGTGAACTTTGTCATATTGTGGTGTTATACTATTTGAAATGTAATCGCTAATGAATAATGGGGTGTACGTATTCATGGAACCCCCATACACCTAAAATGTATAAGTGAAAGAGGTTGAGCTCGTTTTTATTTTTTGAGTTCAAAAATGTGCTAAAGATGTCCTTAGGCATTGGTTAAGCAATCAAAAGAGATAAATTTGTATTGGAAAATTTATATTTATCACAATCACATTGATAAGTGTTTTACTTGAATTTTCATCACAATTACATTGATAAGTGTTTGACTTGAATTTTCGAGACAATTTTTTTTATGGATTTCTTAACCAATAAGTATTGGACATTTGTTAACAAAATTCATAATTTATTTATTGCTTATATGTTGAACAAGTTTAATTGATATATTTTTCATTAATAATTCATGATTCTTTTTTCATTGTGTAATTATAAAGTTCCCTATCTTAAGGGAGTTTTTTCTACTTATGAACATCTATTAAAGGAGGACAAATTTATGAAAGATTAAGGATTGAAGCATAATTAGGTAATGTTTTAAATAAAAATAAATTTGAAACTTATTAAAATTATATAACTAAAAGATGTTTTAAATAAAAATAAATTTAAGATTTATTAAAAAAACTA